>CAXITT010000275.1:397570-459937 GCA_964033795.1 Lymnaea stagnalis
GCCCACCATGAACTCTATTCATTCTAGCTGCTGCAGCCCACCATGAACTCTATTCATTCTAACTGCTGCAGCCCACCATGAACTCTATTCATTCTAACTGCTGCAGCCCACCATGAACTCTATTCATTCTAACTGTTGCAGCCCACCATGAACTCTATTCATTCTAGCAACTGCAGCCCACCATGAACTCTATTCATTCTAGCTGCTGCAGCCCACCATGAACTCTATTCATTCTAACTGTTGCAGCCCACCATGAACTCTATTCATTCTAGCAACTGCAGCCCACCATGAACTCTATTCATTCTAACTGTTGCAGCCCACCATGAACTCTATTCATTCTAGCTGCTGCAGCCCACCATGAACTCTATTCATTCTAACAGCTGCAGCCCACCATGAACTCTATTCATTCTAACTGTTGCAGCCCACCATGAACTCTATTCATTCTAGCAACTGCAGCCCACTATGAACTCTATTCATTCTAGCTTCTGCAGCCCACCATGAACTCTATTCATTCTAACAGCTGCAGCCCACCATGAACTCTATTCATTCTAGCAACTGCAGCCCACTATGAACTCTATTCATTCTAGCTGCTGCAGCCCACCATGAACTCTATTCATTCTAACTGTTGCAGCCCACAATGAACTCTATTCATTCTAGCTGCTGCAGCCCACCATGAACTCTATTCATTCTAGCTGCTGCAGCCCACCATGAACTCTATTCATTATAGCTGCTGCAGCCCACCATGAACTCTATTCATTCTAACTGCTGCAGCCCACCATGAAGTCTATTCATTCAAACTGCTGCAGCCCACCATGAACTCTATTCATTCTAACTGCTGCAGCCCACCATGAAATCTATTCATTCTAGCTGCTGCAGCCCACCATGAACTCTATTCATTCTAACTGCTGCAGCCCACCATGAACTTTATTCATTCTAACAGCTGCAGCCCACCATGAACTCTATTCATTCTAGCAACTGCAGCCCACTATGAACTCTATTCATTCTAGCTGCTGCAGCCCACCATGAACTCTATTCATTCTAACTGCTGCAGCCCACCATGAACTCTATTCATTCTAACTGCTGCAGCCCACCATGAACTCTATTCATTCTAACTGCTGCAGCCCACCATGAACTCTATTCATTCTAACTGCTGCAGCCCACCATGAACTCTATTCATTCTAACTGCTGCAGCCCACCATGAACTCTATTCATTCTAACTGCTGCAGCCCACCATGAACTCTATTCATTCTAACTGCTGCAGCCCACCATGAACTCTATTCATTCTAACTGCTGCAGCCCACCATGAACTCTATTCATTCTAACTGCTGCAGCCCACCATGAACTCTATTCATTCTAACTGCTGCAGCCCACCATGAACTCTATTCATTCTAACTGCTGCAGCCCACCATGAACTCTATTCATTCTAACTGCTGCAGCCCACCATGAACTCTATTCATTCTAACTGCTGCAGCCCACCATGAACTCTATTCATTCTAACTGCTGCAGCCCACCATGAACTCTATTCATTCTAACTGCTGCAGCCCACCATGAACTCTATTCATTCTAACTGCTGCAGCCCACCATGAACTCTATTCATTCTAGCTGCTGCAGCCCACCATGAACTCTATTCATTCTAACTGCTGCAGCCCACCATGAACTCTATTCATTCTAACTGCTGCAGCCCACCATGAACTCTATTCATTCTAACTGCTGCAGCCCACCATGAACTCTATTCATTCTAGCTGCTGCAGCCCACCATGAACTCTATTCATTCTAGCTGCTGCAGCCCACCATGAACTCTATTCATTCTAACTGCTGCAGCCCACCATGAACTCTATTCATTCTAACTGCTGCAGCCCACCATGAACTCTATTCATTCTAGCGGCTGCAGCCCACCATGAACAGTATTCATTCTAGCTGCTGCAGCCCACCATGAACTCTATTCATTCTAGCTGCTGCAGCCCACCATGAACTATATTCATTCTAGCTGCGTCCTGTAGCTTCTTCTCGTCCTTTAAATTTTGACCATTGTATTATTTTTCTTTCTCGGGTAAGTTACTTTTTTTTTATAATTGTATTTTATATATACTGACCATAACCTTATTTTTGTGTGTTTTAAGTCTTAAAAATGAAATTGATGCATTTGGCCCAAACGATTTTTTACGGATTCTTGTAGATTGCACGCTACTTCTGCTGACCAACATAGTGGGTGTTTGGGAAATGTTTGATCATAAGATCTCAAGGTCATAGAGAATTTTTTTTTTATTTATTGTGGATACATTTTATATTGTTTGTTGGTTAAATTGTTTAAACAATAAATTATTTGACCGAATTCCAGTAAAAGAAACCAACTGAACCAGTCCAACTTCAGCGCCATCAATGTGATACAGCACGCCCGGTCTTGTTTTGAAAAGGGCGCGACTGCAGTCTTGCTGTTATGATGAAATATTTTGAAAACTGAGTGCACATTTCTGTTACTGTGTAAGGAATATTTTATAATTATAGACCGTTATATTCAAAGTTAGTTTATAACCATGGTATTAACTTCTGTAAAAGTATGAAGTTTCAAAAAATTAATTAATTTTAAAAAATAACGAAATATGGCCAACAATTTGAAGTAAGACTTCGGCTTATTTTAAGGGGTGGCCATTTTTTTCGATACTGATATTTGAGAATCAAAATTTGCCTTAAATATACGGATCATCAAATATATCGAGCGTAACGATATATCCCAGATTCGACTACTTTTAATGATTTCAAGGCAGCAGTTACTGTTACTTTTAAAATGAAATTTTAAAAAATATTTTTAAAAAATATAAAAAATTTAGAATCCTGAATGGCGTAGTTTAACATCAGGGCAATGATTCTTAAATTCGGAATCTCTTCAATATCTAACTTTCTTTAACTAGCATTGTATTTTAACAAAAAAACTTTGTTTAACAGATGTTTTTGTTTTACAATAACTAGACTTTCTGTAGTCAGTATGATTTTTTTTTTGTAGCTAACTAAAATCTAAATCCTTTTTAAGTTAAACATTTTCAAAATAAAGTTCATCTCATGCGTGTTTTCTTTTACAAACATCTGATTGGCTTTTTTTAAGTCTGACACTTACACCTGATTGGCAGTTTCAAATCCGACACTTACACCTGATTGGCTGTTTTAAGTCTGACACTTACACCTGATTGGCAGTTTCAAATCCGACACTTACACCTGATTGGCTGTTTTAAGTCTGACACTTACACCTGATTGGCAGTTTCAAATCCGACACTTACACCTGATTGGCTGTTTCAATTCCGACACGTGCACCTGATTGGTTGTTTCAAGGGTGACACGTCAGTCCGTTTTCTTATGGTTATAAAGACTTTGATATCTACACGTTTAATTAAAGAATGCGTTGTGGTGATCAATTAAATGTAGACCCATAGCACCGTACATCACACGTAGCACTATATAGACCTATAGCGCCGTACATCACACTTAGCACCATATAGACCCATAACGCCGTACATCACACTTAGCACTATATAGACCTATAACGCCGTACATCACACTTAGCACTATATAGACCCATAACACCGTACATCACACTTAGCACCATATTGACCTATAACGCCGTACATCACACTTAGCACCATATAGACCTATAGCACCGTACATCACACTTAGCACTATATAGACCCATAACGCCGTACATCACACTTAGCACTATATAGACCTATAACGCCGTACATCACACTTAGCACTATATAGACCTATAACGCCGTACATCACACTTAGCACCATATAGACCTATAGCACCGTACATCACACTTAGCACTATATAGACCTATAACACCGTACATCACACTTAGCACTATATAGACCCATATAACCGTACATCACACTTAGCACTATATAGACCTATAACACCGTACATCACACTTAGCACTATATAGACCTATAGCACCGTACATCACACTTAGCACTATATAGACCCATAACGCCGTACATCACACTTAGCACCATATAGACCTATAACGCCGTACATCACACTTAGCACTATATAGACCTATAGCACCGTACATCACACTTAGCACTATATAGACCTATAACACCGTACATCACACTTAGCACCATATAGACCTATAGCACCGTACATCACACTTAGCACCATATAGACCTATAACACCGTACATCACACTTAGCACTATATAGACCTATAGCACCGTACATCACACTTAGCACTATATAGACCTATAGCACCGTACATCACACTTGGCACTATATAGACCCATAACGCCGTACATCACACTTAGCACTATATAGACCTATAACACCGTACATCACACTTAGCACTATATAGACCTATAGCACCGTACATCACACTTAGCACTATATAGACCTATAACACCGTACATCCCACTTAGCACTATATAGACCTATAGCACCGTACATCACACTTAGCACCATATAGACCTATAGCACCGTACATCACACTTAGCACTATATAGACCTATAGCACCGTACATCACACTTAGCACTATATAGACCTATAACGCCGTACATCACACTTAGCATCATATAGACCTATAGCACCGTACATCACACTTAGCACTATATAGACCTATAACGCCGTACATCACACTTAGCACCATATAGACCTATAACGCCGTACATCACACTTAGCACCATATAGACCTATAACGCCATTAAAATTTGACTATGGCTTAGGTACACAGTGGAGTTATGTTAGGATGTTTCTCACGTATCTAACAGACTTGAGTGTCTTTTCTTTTTGAATTGTGAAACAAAAATTCGCACCCACTTTACTTTTTGCAAAGTAAAAAAAATATATATATATTTTCATTAAAAAAAGAAAAACAAATCTCAATTTTTTTTTTAAATTACCTTTTCAAGTGTATCAAATGATTGGGGTTTGATATTGATGGGTTTACTTTAATTACTGTACCATCGTTTTAATAACGCCATTGATTTCTTAATTGGTCAAACTATGTTTATTTGTAAATTAAATAGAGAAGGTAACATCTCATTTTTTCACAAATGTAAAACCATACGATTTAAATATATTGTCATCCACGTAAAAATGTACACATCCTTTTTCCTACCTCCGAGAGGAATGTAGGCCTACCCAAGAAGGTTAATTAATTATAAAATTGATTCGTTTATTTTGAGAAGTATCTTGTGCTTTCCTGGGAAAATTTAACATGCACATATTTGTAAAACGAGACGTTAGATCTCTTTCTTAACAGATGTTATACCATAGGAATTAAATATATTGTCATTCACTTAAAAATGCGCACATTCTATTTCCTACTCCAAAAAGGTTAATTATTTATCCAATCCATTCCTTATTTTAAGAGGTATCTTGTGCTGCCTGGGGCAAATTGACCAACCCCAACAGATTTTTTTTAAAATTAATAAAATTTTACCTTCTATATCCGAGCTAACAATTTGCATTTCATATGGTTTGTTCTTATTTGGATGAGTTTAAACCTAATGTTAAATTTACATCAAAAACACTATTTATGACATAAATATACTTTGTATTACAGGAATTCGATATATATTGATTTCTTCATCAAAAATTTTAAGACATACTTGCCTTTTTAAAAACAAATATACATTATCAAGCTATCATAAAACAAAGAATTCCTTTATCAAAGAAGAGTCTCGCAACTGTATTTCATGTCTTTATTAGATTTGAATTTCTTTAAAAAAAAAATTAAAAATATGCACCTCCTTCCTTTTTGCATAGTAACAACAAAAATATTTTTTTATTAAAAAAAAAAAAAAATATTAACTCATCTTCATTTGTCAAAATTTAATTTTCTGAAGTGTGTAAAATGATTGGGTTTTGATATTCATGAATATACTTATATTGATGTACACAAGATTTGTTAACACAATTGATTTTCATAATTGGTAAACATAAGTTTATTTGTAAAAAGAGAATTTAACATTTCTTTTTTTCACAAATTTAATACCATAGGATTTAAATATATTGTCATCCATGTAAAAATGTACATATCCTTTTACTCCTCTCCGATATGTATGTACCCAAAAAGGTTAATTATTAATCAAATTCATTCCTTTATTTTGAGACTTTTCTTGTGCTGCCTTGAGCAAAATGAACATTCAAATATTTGTAAAAAGAGAATGCAACATCTCTGTTTTTACAACTGTAATACCATAGGATTTAAATATATTGTCATCCACGTATAAATGTACACATCCTATTTCCTACTTCCGATATGAATGTACCCAAGAAGGTTAATTAATTATTAAATTTATTCCTTTATTTTGAGACGTATTTTGTGCTGCCTGGGGCAAAGTGACCACCCCCCCCCCCCACACATTTAAATAAATTTAGAAAATCTTTCACCGGCATACATACAAAACTAACATATTTTGCACTTCATATGGTTCGTTCTTATTTGTATGAGGTATACGTGGATTAGTGAATGCTATTTAGCTATGGAGTTGCGCTGCACTGATGGACTTGAACCGCATTTTCTTATTAGAATTATATTTAAAGCTTATTTTTTATAACGTTATAAACTTAATAAAAATATATTTTTGGAATCAAAACATGCACACATTTTTAAATGTAAAAATATACAAAGCAAAAATGTGTGTGTGCTTTATTGACAATTTAAAAAGCCATCATGTGTATTTATTTACTTTACTTTTAAGAAGGGAAATTACATTATCAGTTTTGTCACGTGCGGTTGGTAAATGTAAAGAAACCTAAGAGTTTTGGCGAATTGAGGCATTCGCGCTATCACGTCATTAGCGTGATTATTTAGAACAAATTAATTAATAATTGTATTTCGCAATATTAACTACGCACTAAAAGACGCACTAAAACGACTGATGCTTGGGTTTTCCCGATAAATGTGATTGCGGTGTAATTCTTTGTTCATGATTTTTTTTTTCATAACTTTTAAACACATATAAAATGCTTAAAATAGTTCCTTAGTTGATACTTTAAATGAATTTTTAATTTATTATAATAATACTTAATAGTTTACTAATATAAAAGTGGATATAAAATATTTTTGCCCATTTAAATCTATTCGAATTCCTAAAAAAATAGAAAATAACTATGATTGTTTTTAGGAATCCGAACGTACTTAAAAAAAATCTCCCTTTTGGCGTTATGTAAATCTAGCTCATTCTTATATATATATATATACTTGTATATATATATAGTTATGAAAAAAAAAATAAACATTAAAAAACACTTCACAAATCAATATTAAGATATTGATCAATAACTAGAATGAACATGGCCAGCGCCATATATAGATGAATCCTTGTCAACCTTCTTGACCGTTAATACATCTTCTTCTCCATCCCATAATTCCTTAACTTCCTGTTAACAATAATGCATTATTTTTAAGAAACAAAATTGATATCCAAATATTAAATATGTGACATTACATATAAGGATTAAAAATATAAGGGTCATAATTCAAAAGTTCTTAAATGTAAAGCAAAGTCAACGAAACGTATATGACTGAAAACAAGGGAAAAGTCAACTATTTATTATCCGAACAAATTTTTAATTCTATTAAATGCAAACTCATTTCTCAACAGACACACTGAAAACATAAAAAATAATTTATCAAGCAAATTGAAATTTGTTACACAAACAATGATGTTTGTTCAAATTTGTAACTCTTGATTTTTGTACAGTTATATTTCCTGGTGATTTAACAAAACAAACAAAAAATAATAAAAACAGGTTCTTTTTACAAAAGTTCAAATCAATGTCAGACTAACCTGACCACCAACCCAAACCCAATTCACTGCCCGAACCACCATCCCAAAGTAACCCATTACCTGCCACTACCCCCACCCCAAAGTAACCCATTACCTGCCACTATCCTCACCTCAAAGAAACCCATTACCTACCACTATCCCCACCCCAAAGTAACCCATTACCTACCACTATTCTCACCTCAAAGTGACCCATTACCTGCCATTATCCTCATCTCAAAGTGAAACATTACCTGCCACTATCCCCACCCCAAAGTGACCCATTACCTACAGCTATCCTCATCTCAAAGTGACCCATTACCTGCCACTATCCCCACCTCAAAGTGACCCATTACCTGCCACTATCCTCATCTCAAAGTGACCCATTACCTGCCACTATCCTCACCTCAAAGTGACCCATTACCTGCCACTATCCCCATCTCAAAGTGACCCATTACCTGCCAATATCCCCACCCAAAAGTGACCCATTACCTACCACTATCCTCACCTCAAAGTGACCCATTACCTGCCAATATCCTCATCTCAAAGTGACCCATTACCTGCCACTATTCTCACCTCAAAGTGACTCATTACGTGCCACTATCCTCATCTCAAAGTGACCCATTACCTGCCCCTATCCTCATCTCAAAGTGACCCATTACTTGCCACTATCCTCATCTCAAAGTGACCTATTACCTGCCACTATCCTCACCTCAAAGTGACATATTACCTATCACTATCCCCTTCCAAAAGTGACATATTAAATGCCACTATCCCCACCCAAAAGTGACCCATTACCTGCCACTATCCTCATCTCAAAGTGACCCATTACCTACCACTATCCCCACCCCAAAGTGACCAATTACCTGCTACTATCCCCACCCCAAAGTAACCCATTACCGGCCACTATCCTCACCTCAAAGTGACACATTACCCACCACAACGCCAACCCCCAAAGTTATCCAATACCCACCCCTATCCCCAGCCCAAAGTAACCCAATACCCACCCCTATCCCCAGCCCAAAGTAACCCATTACTCCTACGACACCAACCTGTCAATAAATGCACACATCCCTGTAAAAAGTCTGTACGGCTCCATGTACACACTTCATAGCTACACGTTGTCAAAACTTTCCAAAATGGCACATTGTAGGAATGCTAGTTGTTGACCCTCTAACTGAGTGGTCAAGCAACGGCCCGTGGTGCAAATCCTGCCCCTCCCTGGTTCATCATATACAACTTTGAGGCTATGTTTTAGACTAGGTACGTGACTCATTTGTCTAGGTTATTGGGAGGAAAAAGTCCCCAATAGCCCCTCACTATAGACGCCAGTAAAATGAAGGATTGACCTCGCCTCTAGTTAACTGGCCTATCAGCCCCTAGTGGCTAAAATGTGAACTATTTTACCTTCTCTTTGCTGACCTATGCTCTAATCCAGGGATGGTGAACCCGTGCTCTATCACAAGGATGGTCAACCCATGCTCATATCCAACCGAGGACTGGTCAAACCAAGCTCTAGCCCACTGCTGGTCAACCCATGCTCTAGCCCACTGCTGGTCAACCCATGCTATAGCCCACTGCTGGTCAACCCATTCTCCAATCTTTTGTTTGAATTTCATGAAAATTGTCTTTCTGTATTCGCTTACCCGAACCTTCCTTTCACATTTACATAGAAATTGTTCAGTTGAAATGCCATTTTATTCAGTAGTAACTATAGGGACTATTTTAAGGGCATATGCCTCAAAGGGTCTCAAACTGTAATAAGAGCATTGACACTTCCATGGCTTGTTATAAGTGAAATAAATTCTACTCTGTGCAAAATTATGCTACAATTATTTTTTTTTTTTAATTCATTTCTAAATTTAATTTTTAATAAGCATACAGCGATCACTAAAAATTTCGCAATATTTATTGTCCATTAGCATTCTCTTTACTTGGAGAAGTCCATTAATTTATAAAAAGATAATAAAATGCTTGTTAATAGCATTAGTGTAAAAGCCCATCGAAACATTCCAGAATATCACTGGGTTTCCAATATTGACAATTTCCTTTATTTATTTATTTTGCATCAAAATTCCTGTTTCTTTAAATCTCTCAACGACTTGGTACACACGCCAGCTGAGTGACACGTAGCTCGACTCTTCCTCCAAATTTACATACAGAATAAATTACTATAAATTTTTACACGTTCACAAACCACGTAACGTTCGTTGCCGGGGAAACCGCGTCGTACAAATGTGCCCTGGATGACAGTCGCCTGGCGTTCATGGCCACCACGCCGCTGGAGCTGACCATCAGGCACCAGCGGAAGGGGTCATTCTGCAGGATGTACTCGTCCACGGTCTGCACCTTCTGGTCGCTCACGTGTTTGAGGGCTTGTGCGTAAATCTGCACAGTAAATAGGAGACAATTCAGGACACAATGGACATTAGGACATTAATGACATTAAGGGCGTCGCATTGTGCTCAGAAAATGTTGACCAAACAGAAGCCAATGACTCTTTAATTTCTGTTCACACATAACTGGACTGAGTTTTTGACAGTACACCGACAATTGCCATTCATTAAACTGACGGCGTTAAATCTCTTCACAGCGCTGCTGAAGACTTCAACAGTAAGTCTAAACTACGTGCACTTTTAAGATGTCAACATTAACTCTAAACTATAGACTGTTCTATTTCAACAATAAGTCTAAACTATACACTGTTCAAAATTCGACAATAAGTTTAAACTATAGACTGTTCAAAATTCGACAATAAGTTTAAACTATACAGTGTTCAAATTCAAAAATAATTCTAAACTATACACTATTCAAAATTCGACAATAAGTTTTAACAAAACACTGTTCTATTTCAACAATAAGTCTAAACTATACACTGCTCAAAATTCAACAATAAGTCTAAACTATACTGTGTTAAAATTCAACAATAATTCTAAACTATACTCTGTTCAAAATTCAAAAATAATTCTAAAGTATATACTACGTCTGCACTATTCACTGTTCAAAATTCTACAATAAGTCTAAACAATACACTGATCAAATTCAACAATAAGTCTAAACTATTCACTGTTTAAATTTCAAAAGTGAGTCTTAACTATACACTGTTCAAAATTCAGCAATAAGTTATCCAGAATAGAAGAAACATTGTTTACCTCCGTTGTGAAAAAATTTATCCGGACATTATCCGCCTCTGTAAAGAATTGTCCGGCAAGCTCATCCTGTTCTATGTTTAGTCGCACACTGGCTGACAAGGTCACGGCATCTTCAAGGTCACGGGTAGTCCCATAGGTAATCCCTCCAAACGCGTCTGTCCTGAGGACCTGTTCGAGGGAGGGGGGGGGAGATTGGGAATACACGGTCGAGTTAATCTCTTAGAGGGGGGGGGGCGAGTTAATCTCTTACTTGCGTAACGGATGTATTAAAATGTACGCATGCATAAAGTTACCTCAACAGATTTAGCAGTTTTTATGGGATCGTGCAAGACTACAACACCATCTTGCACAGTGTATAGGATCGTGCAAGACTACAACACCATCTTGCAGAGTTTATAGGATCGTGCAAGACTACAACACCATCTTGCACAGTTTATAGGATCGTGCAAGACTACAACACCATCTTGCAGAGTTTATAGGATCGTGCAAGACTACAACACCATCTTGCACAGTTTATAGGATCGTGCAAGACTACAACAACATCTTGCACAGTTTATAGGATCGTGAAAGACTACAACACCATCTTGCACAGTTTATAGGATCGTGCAAGACTACAACAACATCTTGCACAGTTTATAGGATCGTGCAAGACTACAACACCATCTTGCACAGTTTATAGGATCGTGCAAGACTACAACAACATCTTGCACAGTTTATAGGATCGTGCAAGACTACAAAACCATCTTGCACAGTTTATAGGATCGTAAAAGACTACAACACCATGTAGCACAGTTTATAGGATCGTAAAAGACTACAACACCATCTTGCACAGTTTATAGGATCGTAAAAGACTACAACACCATCTTGCACAGTTTATAGGATCGTAAAAGACTACAACACCATCTTGCAGTGTTTATAGGATCGTTAAGACTACAACACCATATTGCAGTGTTTATAGGACCGTGCAAGACTACAACACCATCTTGCAGAGTTTATAGGATCGTGCAAGACTACAACACCGTCTAGCTGTGTTTATAGGACCATGCAAGACTACAACACCGTCTCGCAGTGTTTATAGGACCGTTCAACAAAACAGAATTATATAGGTTTTTTTTTCCTAAATATCTGAAAAATGTTTAAATGCAATTTTCATAGATATCTGAGCATGTTTAAAGATTAAGTTATTACTAAAGCCGATATAATAGAAAGTTGAGCATCACAAATGAACACATGTTAAAGTTAAACAATTTTGACACTACTTATCTTCATACATGCCAATCGGAGTGTTCAAGAAATCTGTAACGTACCGGTACAAATAGTCCCAAAATATACTGTATAAATATTTTTACAAAGTGTATCGAACAAATAGTCCTAAGAAAAAGTACCGTAAAAATGTGTCCAAAACTTTGTACCATAAATACAGTCAGAAAAAACTGTTCCTTACAATTAATCCCCAAAAATATGTAGTCCCTAAAACTGTTCCATACTAACAGTCTCAAAAAATGTACCATACACATAGTCTGTGACAGTATGAGTGACTGACAATTAATGTTGTCGTGTGCATTGGCTGAACTTTTTAATCTGAATGCCCTGTGTTGTCATGGTGATTGACTGCACTATGTCACCTGACCGTCCTATTTTGTTGTCAAAGTGATTGGCTTAACTATGAACATTGGTTGGATAACTGGAGTGAGTGGTCATGTGATGTGAATATTGGTTGGATAATTGGAGTGAGTGGTCATGTGATTTGAATATTGGTTGGATAACTGGAGTGAGTGGTCATCTGATGTGAATATTGGTTGGATAATTGGAGTGAGTGGTCAAATGATGTGAATATTGGTTGGATAAATATAGTGAGTGGTCATGTGATTTGAATATTTGTTGGATAATTGGAGCGAGTGGTCATGTGACTTCATAATTGGTTTGATAATTGGAGTGAGTGGTCTTGTGATTTCAAAATTAGTTGGATAAATAGAGTGAGTGGTCATGTGATGTGTGTTATAAAAGAATGGAGAGTGCAGAATAAAGGTTTGTGGTTTCACAGAAAACAGTTTTGAGTTCATAACTTTTAAAATATTACAGTATTCTAAAACTGTACAATAGCATCAAAAAATGTACAAGAAAAAATTAAAAGTTTTCAAATGTATAATTTAATGCTTTTTCATAATTGTATGTAATGTATAGTTTGCATTAGTAAAATCGGAATCATCTCCCCTTCCCCGCGCGCACATTTTTAGCATGTTTACATCTTTCCTAAATGTGAACTTTTTTTAGATTTGATTTTCACCAAACTTTATTTATTTTTAAACTGGTAAATAGTAATATTTTAATGTACTTAAAAAATGAATTTGATAAGAATTTAGATGTCATTAGACATAATTAATTAGGTGATAATGCTAGCTGTGGTACAGATTCATGTATTTAAAAAAATAACCAAGTAAAATTTTGTCACTTCATTTATTGAATTCACTTCACCGTCAACTTTATCAAATCAGTTTTCACCGTATAGAGGTCAATGTCATTGAGGATATAAGTATTTTCGTACTCTAAGCGCTATGTAGATATAAAGTGTTTGTGTGTATATGAAGTGTTACTGTGGATATAGCGTGTTTATCTGGATATAAAATGTGTATGTGGATATAAAGTGCTTATGTGGATATAAAGTGTTTATGTGGAGATAAAGTGCTTATATGGAGATAAAGTGCTTATGTGGCTTTAAAGTGTTTATGTGGATATAGAATGTTAGTCTGAAGTTTCTATTGGAGTAAAATAACAGAGTGGGTGTAAAATATTTATGGGGATATCAAGTGATTATGTGGATATAAAGTATTACTGTGGATATAAAGATTTAGGTTGATATAAGCTGTTTATGTCGATAGAAAATGTTAATGTGTATATAGAATGTAATTTGGAAGTTTCTAGCTTGATTAAAATAATAAAAGCAAAAAGAATATAACAATATAGCCTACAATTCCCACTGATTTCAGCTAAAAGCTACTTGCAGCTTGTACAACCAAGAAGATGACACTTCTTCATTGCGGCAAGCATGAAGAAGATGACGCCACATTCAGTGCTTTACTTATTGAAGGCAGCCACGCGTTCCACTGCGCCATGACGTATTAATAAATTGTTATTTATTGATTATTACATTAGAATAGACGTAATGATTTAATAGAAATTAAATGGGCACTGACTCACATTGCAGTTTCTGTATTGAACACAAACAGATTAAAATGTGTATTTATGGTTCACTGCTCAAAGTAGTTACTAGCGCATTGCGCTGTATAAGACTTAGCACTAACAAATGATAGCCATGAAACCACGCTCAGATTCTAAATATAGCTGACCAATGAGATTTTATTGCACCGCCCTGTTTGAACGCGCGTCTTATGCAATATTTTTTTTTTTTACAAATCCAATGAATACGGTCCTGATTTAAGCGAGGCCGTACATCTTGGCAAGGATATCAAACCTTTTTAAAGTAATGATACACCGTCCAGGTTGGCATGCATGGATGCTCCGGAATAATTTCAAGACCCAGACATGTTCACACTCTGAAATGTCTTTGGAATTGGACTCGAATGCCGAGGTCGATCGCTCTGGCTCCGGGGCCGCATAAATTTAGTTACCTTCTTTCCATAGTCTTGTGTCTACAAGCCAGTCAATGGAAAACGTGTCTACTTTACTTCTTCCATAGTCTTGTGTCTACAAGCCAGTCAATGGCAAACGTGTCTACTTTACTTCTTCCATAGTCTTGTGTCTACAAGCCAGTCAATGGCAAATGTGTCTACTTTACTTCTTCCATAGTCTTGTGTCTACAAGCCAGTCAATGGCAAACGTGTCTACTTTACTTCTTCCATAGTCTTGTGTCTACAAGCCAGTCAATGGCAAACGTGTCTACTTTACTTCTTCCATAGTCTTGTGTCTACAAGCCAGTCAATGGCAAATGTGTCTACTTTACTTCTTCCATAGTCTTGTGTCTACAAGCCAGTCAATGGCAAATGTGTCTACTTTACTTCTTCCATAGTCTTGTGTCTACAAGCCAGTCAATGGCAAACGTATCTACTTTACTTCTTCCATAGTCTTGTGTCTACAAGCCAGTCAATGGCAAACGTGTCTACTTTACTTCTTCCATAGTCTTGTGTCTACAAGCCAGTTTATGGCAAATGTGTCTACTTTACTTCTTCCATAGTCGTGTGTCTACAAGCCAGTCAATGGCAAACGTGTCTACTTTACTTCTTCCATAGTCTTGTGTCTACAAGCCAGTCAATGGCAAACGTGTCTACTTTACTTCTTCCATAGTCTTGTGTCTACAAGCCAGTCAATGGCAAATGTGTCTACTTTACTTCTTCCATAGTCTTGTGTCTACAAGCCAGTCAATGGCAAACGTGTCTACTTTACTTCTTCCATAGTCTTGTGTCTACAAGCCAGTCAGAGGCAAATGTGTCTACTTTACTTCTTCCATAGTCTTGTGTCTACAAGCCAGTCAGAGGCAAATGTGTCTACTTTACTTCTTCCATAGTCTTGTGTCTACAAGCCAGTCAATGGCAAACGTGTCTACTTTACTTCTTCCATAGTCTTGTGTCTACAAGCCAGTCAGAGGCAAATGTGTCTACTTTACTTCTTCCATAGTCTTGTGTCTACAAGCCAGTCAGAGGCAAATGTGTCTACTTGCCTTCTTCCACTGTCTTGTGTCTACAGGCAAGTCAGAGGCAAATGTGTCTACTTGCCTTCTTCCACAGTCTTGTGTCTACAATCCCGTCAATGGCAAATGTGTCTACTTACCTTCTTCCACTGTCTTGTGTCTACAAGCCAGTCAATAGGAAATGTGTCTACTTTCTTATCAGCAAGAGCGAAGTTGTCAATGTTGTACATGTAAGTCTTCACCTAGAATATCAAAGGTAATACGGTCATGGTAATGTGATAATTTCATTGAGGTAATAGTGGTAAAACAGTTGGGGTAATTGTAGTCATACTTTTGGGGTAATGCTAATAGCAATATTTCAGTGTAATGAAGGGTATACTTCAGTGGTACTAGTGGTGATTGTATTACTATTTTAACAATAATACTATAATGGCGCTATAATTCTTATGTTAAGGTGCTGAGATTATTATAGGTGTGCTATTGATTTTTAAAGATATGCTGATAAGAATAGTGTGCTTACTAGCCCATTAGAATGGATAAGTCTGAAGACTATTATAACGTTATCTTACCAGTCCGGTACAGTGGATCCGCCTGTAGGCTATTTCAGACTATTGTTATGTTAACTTGCAGCACCGTCGAGCGGATAAGACTCTAGATTATTGTAATTTTATCTTACAGTCCCCCTCGAGTGGATTAGACTGTAGATTACTGTAGACTATTGTAATATTAACCTACCAGGCCAGTGGAGTGGATGAGCCTGTAGATTACTGTAGACTATTGTAATATTAACCTACCAGGCCCGTGGAGTGGATTAGCCTGTAGACGGCCCTGGCCTTGGTGTTGAAGAACGGAGCGTCAAAGTTCGGGTAGTTCCCACGTCTGCCGAACTCTTCAATAGTCTGAGCCACTACCAGGCCCTTCAGGACACGGACGCTGTTGGCCTTCAGGTTGAAACCGTCAAAATAGATGCGGACCTATCAGGCGATATAAAAAAATATTTGACGTGATGAGCATGTTATACACGTGACCACATAGCCAAAGATACTTGCAGACATATATGGCCTCAATTAGCGTGAGTCCTACAACCCCCATAGTACAGCAAAGTGGACTCACCCTGTGACCTTGTTTAATCATATACATGAGCTCGTCTAGAGTCCCGTAGGACGCAAAGCCGTACTTGTCGGTGGAGTACACTCGCCTCCAGCACTCGTCGCCGTACCAGTCCAAGGAGACGAAGTCGTTGTTGTGTTTGTACATGGTCGTGTTACTTAGGTACCACCTGGACACGTCCCTCCGGCCATTGGTTGACCAGACGGCGAGCCACGAGTAGTAAGGATCTTCGTTGTACTGAAATGGAAACAATTTTGTTTCAAAATATCTGTTGATCTACACTGGCCATAGAGAAAAGCGTTAACTATCTGTTGATCTACATTTGCCAGAGAGTAAAGCATTAACTATCTGTTGATCTACACTGGCCAGAGAGTAAAGCGTATTTATCTGTTGATCTACATTGGCCACAGAGAAAAGCGATAACTATCTGTTGATCTACATTGGCCAGAGAGAAAAGCATTAACTATCTGTTGATCTGCATTAGCCAGAGAGAAAAGCATTAACTATCTGTTGATCTACATTGGCCAGAGAGAAAAGCTTTAACTATCTGTTGATCTACATTAGCCAGAGAGAAAAGCATTAACTATCTGTTGATCTGCATTGTCCAGAGAGAAAAGCATTAAACTATATGTTGATCTACATTAGCCAGAGACTAGAGCTTTAGATGTCTATTTATTTACATTGCCCAAAGACTGCATCTTTCGATATCTATTTATTTACATTGGCGAAAGACTGTAGCTTTCGATATCTGTTAATCTACATTGGCCAGAGACAAACGCTTTAAATATCTCTTCATCTATATTGGTGAAATGTTACAGCCTTAGATATCCCTTGATCTATATTGGCAAAAGACTATACATTTAGATGTCTGTTGATTTACATAGTCAAAGACTACAGCTTTATATATTATAATTATTTTTTTTTTTATTATTAGTGGCGATTTTATATAGCGCGGTATCCCAACCTATGGCTGGGCTCACCACGCTGTACATACATAATTTAACAAATATAATCATGAACTTAAAAATTAACATATATTATTTAAATCAAACAAAACAAATGTGTATTCACTCCACACATTCCAGAACTATTTACATGTCAAGCCATGGAAGGCTATCCAGCAGTATGTAGTGGAAGAGAATTCCATTGTATGGGGGAAAGAGAAAGAGAACGATCGTTCACCGTATGTTTTTGTGCGAGTCTTGGGGACAGAAAGAATATGCGCGTCTGCGGAGGAGCGAAGCTGTCGAAGGGGTGAATAGACAGAGAGAAGTTCGGTTAGATAGAAAGGGGAAAAATTCGATAAGAAATTGTGGCAGAGAACAGACAGCTTGTAGTCAATCCGTGCTTGTACAGGGAGCCAATGAAGTGAATGAAGTTGTGGTGTGACGTGATCACGTTGTCTTGCCTTTAGAATTAGTCTAGTGGCTGAGTTTTGAATCTTTTGTACTTTTTCAATGCAGTGCTTTGGTGAACCTGACAGAAGAGAGTTTTAATAGTCAAGACAAGAGAGAACTAGAGCATAGACTAGGGTTTTTGTTGCACTAACTGTGAGGTATTGGCGGATGGAGCTGATCTGACGAATAGCAGTGTCCTGAACCGCTACAGGAATACCTCTAGTGTTGGCAGCATGCTGGAAGCACTAGGCTGGTCACCATTGGAGGAACGACAACGACAATCCAGGCTCTCCATGATGTACGAGATAAATAATGGGCTGGTCCACTGTTCCAATATTAAACAGAAACTCGTCCTTCTCCCCCATAGACAGCGACGAGGTCATGACAGGCAATTCAGGCTCATACCAGCAAGAAGCTAGTATACGATCTGCTCATTCCTGCCCAAGACAATCAGGGACTGGAACAATCTTTCAAAAGGAACGGTTGAGACGACAACACTAGACACATTTGTGTCCATTGCCTCAGTCATTCAAACCCCTAGTGCATGATTTCCTCATCAACACCCGTAACAGAAACATTGCAAATCCCATCTACATGCACAGGAGCCAAAATGATCAATAAATTGATCGTGGGCCCTTAAAATATAGAAGAAGAAGAACAAATGTGAAAGGTATGATTATCGAGAGACATGTTGTGTATCGGAATATCACCAAGATTCCTAGCGGAGAATGTAAACGGTATATCGGAGTTACCTACATGAAATGTAGTGGGGAGAGCTGAGTTAGAGAATGATGTGTGATCCTGAATAAGGAGTGCTTCCGTTTTGTCATCGTTAAGCTTCAACTTGCTGAGTATCATCCATGTCTTGACATTATCAATGCTCTCCCGAAAAAGCCCAGACAGCATAATCGACAAGAGAGGGATGGTATGCTTGTATAGCTGCGTGTCATCTGCGCACGAATGGCTCTCCACAGCATGCCTCCCGAGCAAGAGGGGCAGTGGCCTGGTAATCATTGTGAATAGACCCGGCCCAAAAAACGGATGTCCGTGGCACACCATACACCAAGTCAGCATTGCCGGCGAGACAGCCATCGACAGAGACCGCCTGCCTTTTATCGGAGAGTTAATACCTAAAACAATCTAAAACCCGAAATCCCAAAGCCATTTTCAAGGGTTTTGTAAATGGCTTAATGGTCAACAGTGTCAAAGGCCGCAGTAAGGCCTAAGATCAGGATGGTGAGATCCCCGCTGTCCAATGCGAGCAAGAGTTTATTAGAAACTCTCAAGAGAGCTGTCTCAGTGCTATGGAAAGGTCTATAGCCCGAGTGATTAGGATTGAGAAGAGAGTGGTCTTTTAAGTAAGCAAAAGTTGTTTTAGAACTAGTTTTTCAATGACTTCAGATAGATATATGTTGATCTAGTTTGACGAAAGTCTACAGATTTTCATTTCTGTTGATTACATTGTAGACGTAGACATATGTTGATTGGCAAAAGATTACAGCTTTAAACATCAATAAAATATCAATAAAAACATTTTTTCTTCACTTAAAAAATACCATTTACGAATGTTTCTGTCTTACCTTTACTGAATTTTGAGTGGTTCTCAAACTGTAATGGTTCAAGCTCTGTGCTGTAATAAGTTCGTCATTAAAGACTTTTTGGTTCTGTAGAACGAAGGCGTAACCTCTGTCTCTCATGCTGGCGCGGAGCTCTGACCACTTGGCGTACCTCATTAACTGATCAAACAAAATAGTATTTGACATTCATTCAACAAATCTCATCTTTCAACAAATCTGATTATTCAACAAATCTGATTATTCAACAAATCTGATTATTCAAATAATCAGATCTTCTTTAAACGTACTGGTGTCTATGGGCATTCATGACTACTTAGATTTAATGTAAGCCACAGAAAACATTACATTTCCTTAATTTAGTCATTAGACTATACTCAAAAAGATGACTAACTGAAAGTGACATTGGCATACTGGAAATGACACTTGACAGACTGATAATGAGATTTAGACAAAGTGAATATATATTTTTTTTTTTGCATTATTTAAAAAGAGACGATTTTTTTCAGTCCTTTATTTCTTTAAAGGTGCCAGCCTGTGATCAAATAGTCATTATAATTTATGCAAGGCTAGAATAACGCAAATAGCTAACCTCAAGTTAAAGGCATTTATTGCCCAATACGGGGTAGGCACACGGGGTTTTGCCTCTTCGTCGCGTGGCAGACTGGTAGGAAGGTTCCCTCCCGAAGCTAAAAAAAACCCGCCTCTTGCATGACTTCCAACGCAACGGAAGAAACGCAATAACATGATTACTTGTTGCCGTTAATGGATATCTGGCCTGAGTGGCGGTCAAAACCCTTTCCGTTGTTTTAAGCTACGCGGCCCTGAGAAAGCCGCTCCTAGGCGACCGTTTCGTCCCCGCTACATCCCGACCGAACTACTCCCTGGGAGGTGGGAGGAGGTAACGCAATTTCTTTCCCCCGGAGAGGAAGCAAAGCCGTTCAGACCCAAGGAAATTGGACCGCGAACGCTTTAAACTGAGTGTCTTCAGTCGAACGGACGTCCCAAGGCCAGGTGGGGGGGGGGGCAGGTTTACGGCGAGCTTCCGCACAGTCTGGTGACGGGGAGCACCTGCGTCGGCCCGTGGGGGGGGGGGGGCGGGGGGGGGTATTAACAGCTCGCGCTCGACGACCAGCCGACGCCATCTCCAATGAGACGTTATTGCCTACTACAGTTAAAGAGTCTTATTGCCTACCATGGGTAAAGAGCCGTATATCCAACCATGATTAAGGACCCTGATTGCCTACCATAGTTAAAGATTCTTATTTCCTTTCATAGTTAAAGACCCTTTTTGCCTACCTTAGTTAATGACCCCGATGCCGTAGACCCATCCACAAACTGCGAGTACAGTGGCTCATCATTATCATTACAATGTGTGGGCTTCGTGTACCACCAAACTTCACCATCCAGCTCCATGTCTAACGTCCCCACATCGCTGTACCAGTTGGCTGAGGTGTAGTTCAGACGACTCACCTAAAGTTTTACAAAATATTCGCTTTATTCACACACAAAAAAAGATGTGAAGATTTGTAAAAGAAAATTGTACCATAAATAAAAAGAACAGAAGGGGAATTCATTTCCTGTCATTCGTTGATGACTCCTCTTTGAAGGGTAATATTTGCAAGTTGTTGGTAATTTATTTTTTTTAAAAACCCTCTCCATTAGATTAACAAGTAATAATAGTCTTTCCATTGACACACATTACCTCTCCAAAGGTAAACATTGAAGGGTAATACTGGGTATTACATTGATATAATTTACTACTTCATTAGAACAAATTAATAGGTAATACCAGACTTTACTTTGATATAACTTAACACTTCATTAGTACAGATTATATGGTAATATTAGGTATTCCATTGATACAACTTACACTTTCATTGGTACATATTAAAGGGTAATACTAGGCATTCCATTGATACAGCTTACCTCTCCATTGGTACACACTAAAGTTGGCATCCAGTCGGCATCTGTGTCTATGTGTGTGCCATTGTCAGAAAGAATCGAATGGAAACTACCACAAAGATGTCTGGAAATAGACAGTTGATGAAATGATTGGATGAATGGACAGCCAACTGGTGTGTCATTGCTTTTTTAATGGCATCAGTCTGACGCAATTTGTGTCGAAAAATTGTATTTTAAGCTTTAATTAAATGACAAAATACAATTAAAGGTCTTTTCGGCAAAATGAATTCATTCCTACAACACGAAATGGCATCATCACAAAAAAGTAAAACTTTGATCAACCTAAGCGAAGTTTTACATATTAAATATATGCATCCATCCAAATTTTGGCGTTACAGCCAATGTAGAGCTCTGGGTGGGTTCAGATGTGGGTCAAGAGGAGACACAAATGAGGGTTCAAGTGTGGGCACAAGGTTTAGTATAAGTCCATAACAAAAAGACATTCTGGCAACAAAAAAAACAACAAAAAAATTAAAAAAAAACAACAGAAGGTGGAGGATGGAAGGAAGGCAATGAAGGTAAACATGAAACAGACCATCAATGGAAAGGAATTTCGTTGCGATCGGGCTCCAGTGTATTTGGGTGGGAAGTTGGATCAAAAGCTCCAGCTCCATAATCACATACACGAACTATGCGCGAAAACGTCACAAAAATTGGTCTTGGAGAAGAAGCTTGCTTGCTCTGACTGGGGTACTGATGCAAGACTATTGAGGTCCCTTTTCGTCGGTAGCGTAAGAGGGGCAATGGACTACAGCCTACCCTCCCAGACCTTTGTGAGCCAAACGGCTCTAGCGTGACTTGACCGCATCTAAAACCGAGCTCTTACGCACGACATCGACAGCAGTGGTATAAGTCCTGGCGAACATCTAACCACTCGAAACCAGACGGAAAAAGGTAGTCCTAACAACGGTAGAGCGATACCAACGAATGGACATACAGGAACCTTACTTCCAGCTACAGAATCCATGGGTTAAGAAGACCAGATTTAAGAGACCATTGTTCCTGGACACGGTCCCCAGTCTTGAGGAAGATTTGTAATTACCCATAAGGAGGGACCAAGTAAGGGTGATTCCGGGACGGGCCCCCACGAAATCCTTACCCAGCCTGAAATAGGTCTCGCCATGACGACTAATAAAGCCACCAGAACTATCAGAGGTTACACAAGAAACAATTAAAACCTACCCTGACAGCCTGGTTAAAGTATTCACAGAGGGCTCTTGGTTCCGATTGACAGGACGCAGCTGCTATGGGGCTCTTATCAAGTATCCGAAAGTGATATCTCCACCCAAGGCGCTATCCGGACGCAGTAGGAAAAAATATAACGAGCCTCGATGCGGAGATAGAAGCAGTACTGGTTGCCCTCAAGAAAGTATATCAAAGCTAAGCAAAACGGAAAAAAGTTCCCGGACGTTATGGTCTTCACCGACTCACTTTCTGCTCTCGAGCAAGTGGGACGGGGCTCTACGGAGACCACGTTTGTGAATGTCATTCTAGAGACAGTTTGAAGCACCCATGCCAAAGGTGCAAAATTAACCTTACAGTTCATCGCTTCGCACTTTGAGGTGACTCAACACGACAGGGTGGAGCTATTAGCCAAAGAAGGCGCGGCCCAGCCACAGCCCGATAAACCAATGACTCAGCCGGGAGTCACAGTTTGGTTGAAAGACTACTTTCGTGACAAGTTGTTAAGCTATTGGGCCGCAGGAGAAATGGTATTACAGCTGCACTGGAGATTGCCCTGACCGGGCAAGAGTGACCCCTGCTGGAACATAAATGTGGGAGACCAGAGCTTCATCATCCAGATCATAACAGGTCATTTCGCGATGCGCAGCTACCTCCATGACAGAAGGGAACCAACCTGCCGATTTTGCGGCCAGGCACCCGAGACAGTGGCTCACGTGGTTGTCGACTGTCCCAAAGGCGGGAAGGGGGTCGATGGTCGAGATACCAGAGACCTGCCTTGTAGCAATGATTTATGGTGACGCCCAACAGATGAGGCAAGTCGACACTTAAATAGCCAGGGCAACAGGAGAGTAATCTCAGCCAAAAGAGTATTGAACATTATAATTAGACCAACCTATCATTTCATCAGACCCATATATCATACAATTAGAATATATCATATAATTAGACCAATATATCATAATATATTTATACTATTGTAGTTAGAAAATTAAAGTCACATGTTAAACTCTAATCAAATAAAGGTATTGTTGTGTTTCTCCAGAACCTTACACTGACCAAAGACGTGAAATAAATACTTGACTCTTAACGACATATAAACAATAATTTTCCTCGTCATAGCATCAAACACAATAGTGGACCTGGTCACAGCAAGAAAAAAATTGTGGACGGACCTGGTCGAAACATAAACTTAATATCTGACCTGGTCAAAATACCAAACAAAATGGTGGACCTGGTCAAAAAATGAAACACAATTTCTTTCCTGATCAAAGCAACAAACAAAATGGGTGACCTGGTAAAAACATCAAACAGAAACGATTGATCTGGTCAAAACATAAAATAAAATGGTGGCCCTAATCAACACATCAAAAATAAAATGACTGACCTGCCTCTGAATGTAAAGTCATCCAGATCAAAAGCTATGAGCCACTCTTTTGTGGAGAACTGAACCCTGACCAGAAACCCTTTAAGAATGTGGTTCTGGAGTGCAGCCACTGAACCATGTACAGTGGTCCCCTTGTAGTCATGACTAAAGGTCGGCACCCAGGGCTGGTCACAAACACCTGGATGAACGACATCGATATTGAACTCTGAGTGTCAAACATCAAATTGGTCAAGTCTACTGATGGGTCAAGTCATCTAACTGGTCACGTCATCTAATAGGTCAAATCATCTAATTGGTCAAGTCATCTACTTGATAAAGCAAACTAATTGGTCAAGTGATCTACTTGATAAAGCCATCTAATTGTTCAAGTCATCTAATTGTTCAAGTCATCTAATTGTTCAAGTCATCTAATTGATCAAGTAATCTAATTGTTCAAGTCATCTAATTGTTCAAGTCATCTAATTGATCAAGTCATCTAATAGGTCAAGTTACGTAATTGGTCAAGTTTTCTATTGCTAATATGAGGTAATCTCTTCCTAGGCATTAAATCGAATCTAGGTCTACTTTCAACTATTAGAATAGGAATTCTACATGATAATGTAAATTTCAAATGGATTTTTATATTCTGAGCCAATGTTCCAAATCTATTCCCATCTTACAACACTTTAATATTTGAAAAAAGCCATTTCGAGGGGTCCTAAAATCCTAAAATGTTATGTGGTCATCGTTCTGTGACGTTCTATCCAAATCAAACACAATTTATCAACTCACAACCCTTACTAAACGACAGTGTTGTGACAAGGCAACCAGTTATACCACCGTGTACCACCGTGCACCCCCTCCTCAACGTTAAGCTCCTTGACATATCAAAAATATTTTTAAAATGTTACAGTTTCTACTTAATCCAACAAATGAAAGATTGCATTGGTTTAAATCCATAAAGCTATACCTTACTGCGTTTTAATGCAACAAATAAAAGATTACTTGTTTTTTCTGAATAAATATAGGTAACTCACCAAGTGGAAGGACGTCTGCGTTAGCCTGGCCATAAACACATCCAGCAAGCGTTGAAATATACAAAACACTCTTTAACAACATCATGTGGCTCATCACGCATACAATTTGAATGTTGGACGGGTTACTTGAAGCCGACGTGACGAATTGAGGTTCTACCAAATGCTGAATGAAGCTGAGAGTTGGTGAGGTTCTTTGAAAATGTCAGTAGGCGTCGTGCTTGGCTTGAGACTTTTTGAAGTTTTTTTGACAAAGTCAGTAGGTGTGGTACTTGGCTTGAGACTTTTTGAAGTTTTTTGACAAAGTCAGTAGGTGTGGTGCTTGGCTTGAGACTTTTTGAAGTTTTTTGACAAAGTCAGTATGTGTGGCACTTGGCTTGAGACTTTTTGAAGTGTTTTGACAAAGTCAGTAGATGTGGTTTTTGGCTTGAGACTTTTTGAAGTTTTTTGACAAAGTCAGTATGTGTGGCACTTGGCTTGAGACTTTTTGAAGTGTTTTGACAAAGTCAGTAGATGTGGAACTTGGCTTGAGACTTTTTGAAGGTTTTAGACAATGTCAGCAGGTACAGTACTTGACTTCAGACTTTTATCATGTTTTGACAGTCAGTAAGTGTGGTACTTAGCTTGAGACTATCTGGCGGTTTTTGTTTTGAAAAAGTCAGTAGGTTTGATCCTTGGCTTAATGTTGGGTTCCAGATAAAGTTGAGTCCAGACTTACAACACTAGCATCAACTAAAGGATCTTTTCTGTATGATGAATAGCTAGAGATACTGTTGTTTTGTGCTGAAGAGTTTCTTCACAATGGAAATGATTTGGCCCAGGAACCTTAGCGACAAAAGAGATCCCCAGAAGTATGTTGATATTTCGCAGGCAATGTGTCGAGCTGTCCAAGAAATGTCTTGATTTTGTTACTCTTTTTAATACCAAGAGTAAAAAAGTTTTGAACACAAAAAAAATTAATACCACAGTTACACTGAAAAGGATAAGGCTTGATCGTAACAGATTGTTACAATTGTAGCAGATGGTTACTCCTCTGCTTAAGCTTAAACGTACGAGATCAGTGTGAGATTAGCTGTAGAAGTTATAATAAACAGTGATTAGGTCTTAAGGAAACTCAACATTTTTGAAGTGATGAGCATTGTTTGAATTGTTGACTGTCAGAAGAAGTTGACATAATGAGTCAGAAGAAGTTGACATAATGAGTCAGAAGAAGTTGACATAATGAGTCAGAAGAAGTTGACATAATGAGTCAGAAGAAGTTGACATAATGAGTGAGAAGACACAATAATGTTGCCAGAAATTACTGAAGCCCGTAATTACTTGATAAATAGAGATATAGCTACATATTAATGCCTGTATATATATATATATATATATATATATATATATATATATATATATATATATATATATATATATATATATATATATATATATATATATATATATATATATATATATATATATATATATATATATATATATATATATATATATATATATATATATATATATATATATATATATATATATATATATATACATACATATAATCTCTTTGCACTGTGGCTTATTTTACCTCAATTTTTAAGTAAATGCTTTTTAGCTACAGGAAGACACCAAGACATGTCGGAAGTATGAAAACACTTTGGTAAAGGTCTCTAACAGTGAACACTTTATTATTGCAGGTCACTGACTATAAACCCCTTATAAATATAGTTCACTGGTAACAAACACATTATTAATGCAGTTAAATGGTAATAAACACTTTATAAATGCAAGTCACTGGAAATAAACAATTTATATAAATGCGGGTCACACGAAATAAACACTTTATTAAAGCAGGTCACTGGAAATAAACACTTTATTACTGCAGGTCTATTGTATGTAATACTTTAGCTATGCAGGATACGGACCCTGGCTTGTAGCGTACAGTGAAGCACGGTCTCATCTAAGTAATAGAAACACACAGTATTTTTGACACTGTATAATCCATGTTTTTTCCAAATTTCATCAACAAGTGAGAGAGAGATCCCATGGTGTTTTCTTGTATTTGAAGTGGCTGAGTTTGTGATCACTGTCATGGAGGACACCGCGCCGTGGCCACTGGGAGTAATTTGACGTGACAGATCACGTCAGTTCCGTGTCACGTGGGACAGACGCGGCTGTGTATGAATATTAATAGCGAAGACAGGTAGGGCAGCTATTTATCATAGACGCAGAGCAAGATTTGAGGTGGCTGAAATCTCTTATATTAAGTGAGGTTCGGCTACTCTCAAACTGTAGGTCACTTACTATGCAAGTCTAGTCTGTTCTCAAACTGTTGCTCTCTGAATAAGCAACTATCGGCAATTTTCAAACTGTGTCGAAATAACCAATTATCAACCATTCTTAAACCGTTTGTCATTTACCAAGCAAATCTCAGTAATTCACAAACTGTCTCTCTCTGCATGAGCAAATCTCGGCAATTCTCAAACTGTTGCTCTCTGAATGAGCAAATCTCGGCAATTCTCAAACTGTTGCTCTCTGCATGAGCAAATCTTGGCAATTCTCAAACTGTTGCTCTCTGAATGAGCAAATATTGGCAATTCTCAAACTGTTGCTCTCTTAATAGGCAATCATCGATAATTCTCAAACTGTTGCTCATTAATTGAAAAGGCAGATTATAAAAATATATATATTGTCCAAAACGCTCTTAATGACTTGGTGCATATATTCAGTGATTCCTGGTGACCACAACACTACCATGGGATTATAATATATCAATGAAAGTAAAAAGAATTTTGCCAGTCTGGGATGTCGAATGCACTTTCAATTAAAACACAATTAAACAGATACGTTTCAAAACATTAAATTCGTTTTTTTTTTAAATATAGTTTGCCGATTTCACGTGTCATTCTCCTCAACTGGGAACCAGTATTCTTACCGCACTGAGATTTCGTCATCAGCTGACATCTGACAGGTGACCTTTGATGACTTATAAAAACAATGCCAATCGAAAAATGATCAGTTAAAAAGGGGTTATATTTCAAGTAGTATGCATAGTACTGGCATGCTTTTAACCGTATGGAGAACTTACTAATCTCTCGATTGTGCACTTTTACCCACAAGATAGAGGCCAAGGACATCCATAGGCGTAAATCAGACTGAATTTAGATTGTTATTCTGTGCCAAAATAATCTATCTTACTTTATGACATACTGACAAAGTCTGCATATCTGAGTAGAGAGGTACAGACACAGTCTGCATATCTGACTTTGTGACGTACTGACGCAGTCTGCATATCTGACTTTGTGACGTACTGACGCAGTCTGCATATTTGATTTTTTGACGCACAGACACAGTCTGCATATCTGAGTAGGGAGGTACTAACATAGACTGCATATTTTTTCTTCTTGTCGTAATGGCACAGTCTGCATATCTGAGTAGGGAGGTACTAACATAGACTGCATATTTTTTCTTCTTGTCGTAATGGCACAGTCTGCATATCTGAATTTGTGACGTACTGACACAGTCTGCATATTTGATTTTGGACGTACTGACACAATCTGTATCAGTGTTAAAACATCACATTTTTCACAAAAGTTAATATATGCTTCCAATGTTTTAATTTTGCTAACATCTCGTGGTGAGACTATGTTAATTCTAAATAGAGAGACTGTGACGTTGATATATGACATTCTTATTTAAGTGATCATGGGACTGGTGCCGGCCATCCCAGCAGGCACATACCTCAAACCACAGAAGCCGGGTAGGCTGATCAGAGCAAAACGCTCACTGAACACTGATTTCACCACTGACATTCTTATAAACAATTACACCAGAAACAATAGCAAATGCTTCAAAGTGCCTCAGTGCAACACAGTGCAATATCAACAATCTTTCTTTCCACGAACAATAATAGCATGAAAAAACTTTAACGATGCAACTGTGAACTCGACATCAGTCGAAAGCTTCAAGGCTGCCCTGGCATCAGCTAGAAGCTATTAGAATAGCAACATCATACCGCAACCCTTGCAAAAATGCCAGTACATGGATTCAGCAACGAAACATTACCAGAACCAGAATTATGGCAATGATATGTGGTGATACTATAAAGATTATAAAAGGTTAGATTATGTCGATGACATAAGGTGAGACTTTGTTACAGAAGTTTATATATGCTTCCTATGCTTTAATGTAACTAAGAGCTCGTGTTGAGACTATGACATTATTTGGAGAGAAACTCTGACGATGATATATGGTTAAATAATGACGATGATATGTGGTGATACTATGAAGCTAATGACATGTTCTGATACTATGCAAATGATATTTAGTATTACTATGATAATTTTATGATTCGACACTATGATACTTTTATGTGTTGAGACTACGACAATGCTATGTGGCGATTCTATGCAAGTTTTAAGTGAGACAATACTAATGGTATATGGTGAGACTATAACAATGGTATATGTTGAGACTGTACCAATGTTATATAGTGAAATTATAACACTGATATATATATATTGAGAGTATGGCAATGTTTTGTAGAGAGACTAAGAAAATGTTATGTGGTGTTACTATGGCAATGTTATGTCGTAAGACTATGGCAATAATATTTGCTGAGATTATGACAGTGTTATGTGGTGAGACTATGTCAATGTTAAATGCTGAGATTACGACAATGTTATAAGGTTAGACTATGACAATGCTATTGCTGAGAAGTTGACCAGTCAGCAAAGGGTTGAATGTTTGAATGCTCAGAGAAAGAGAGATCTCAAATAAAATGGGGTCATATTTTAAAGGAAATAGAAAAATAAGTCGTAGCAGTAGAATCAGTTGTCACTAGTCCTGTAGCAGTAGAATCAGTTGTCACTAGTCCTGTAGCAGTAGAATCAGTTGTCACTAGTCCTGTAGCAGTAGAATCAGTTGTCACTAGTCCTGTAGCAGTAGAATCAGTTGTCACTAGTCCTGTAGCAGTAGAATCAGTTGTCACTAGTCATGTAGCAGTAGAACCAGTTGTCCCCAGTAATGTAGCAGTAGAACCAGTTGTCCCCGGTAATGTAGCAGTAGAACCAGTTGTCCCCGGTAATGTAGCAGTAGAACCAGTTGTCCCCAGTAATTTAGCAGTAGAACCAGTTGTCCCCAGTAATGTAGCAGTAGAACCAGTTGTCCCCAGTAATGTAGCAGTAGAACCAGTTGTCACCAGTAATGTAGCAGTAGAACCAGTTGTCCCCAGTAATGTAGCAGTAGAACCAGTTGTCCCCAGTAATGTAGCAGTAGAACCAGTTGTCCCCAGTAATGTAGCAGTAGAACCAGTTGTCCCCAGTAATGTAGCAGTAGAACCAGTTGTCCCCAGTAATGTAGCAGTAGAACCAGTTGTCCCCAGTAATGTAGCAGTAGAACCAGTTGTCCCCAGTAATGTAGCAGTAGAACCAGTTGTCCCCAGTAATGTAGCAGTAGAACCAGTTGTCCCCAGTAATGTAGCAGTAGAACCAGTTGTCCCCAGTAATGTAGCAGTAGAACCAGTTGTCCCCAGTAATGTAGCAGTAGAACCAGTTGTCCCCAGTAATGTAGCAGTAGAACCAGTTTAGTTAGACCTGCATCTATGGCAAAGCCGCACATTATTCTTTCAGCTGGTGAAGCTTTTTTTTTTTTGTACATATTTTTTTAAAAACTTCTTTCCTTGACTTTATTGTTCGGAGAAGACTTTAGGCCGATACGTTTGCTATTTTTTTACGTACTGTGTACTTTTTACTTCATTTCATCCATGATGTCAGTTTAAGACTTGATACTCTCAAACCAACGCCTTAGTGAAGTCTTGGTGAGTTTCTTGGTGAGTGTCTTGGTGAGTGTCTTGGTGAGTGTCTTGGTGAGTGTCTTGGTGAGTGTCTTGGTGAGTGTCTTGGTGAGTGTCTTGGTGAGTGTCTTGGTGAGTGTCTTGGTGAGTGTCTTAGTGAGTGTCTTGGTGAGTGTCTTGGTGAGTGTCTTGGTAAGTGTCTTTGTGAGTGTCTTGGTGAGTGTCTTGGTGAGTGTATTGGGGAGTGTCTTGGTGAGTGTCTTGGTGAGTTTTTGGTGAGTGTCTTGATGAGTGTCTTGGTGGGTGTTTGGGGAGTGTCTTAGTGAGTGTCTTGGTTTCTTGGTGAGTGTCTTGGTGAGTGTCTTAGTGAGCGTCTTGGTGAGTGTCTTCATGAGTAATTTGGTGAGTGTCTAGTTGAGTGTCTTGGTGTCTTTGTGAGTGTCTTGCTGAGTGTCTTACTGAGTGTCTTGGTGTCTTGGTGAGTGTCTTGGTGTCTTGATGAGTGTCTTGGTGCGTGTCTTGGTGAAAGTTTCTCTTTGCACTTAGCCGAATGTTAACAAGCTTAGCCCCATTGCATAAAGAGTTCACTAAATGACGTCATTTCTAATCTCGCTCACAAAATATTTCTGTTACTTCTATTGTTTCAGGAAAGAGTCGATAAATAGAACTGAACATAGATTTCTCTTGCTCTATCGCTTACTTTGAAACACATGAAACGTACAAGATTTCTATAAAATGGCATTTCTTTCAAAAAAAGCATTCAGCATAGTGGTTCTTTTAACCTTTGGTGTGAGGGTCCTCGCTAGTTACTCCCCTTACCTGACGTGAACCACCTGATGACTAAAAGTAAATCACATTTAAGCACGACATTATTTTGTCTCGCTTATGCATTCCTACGTAAACAAAATATTATTGCGCTACGAAAATGAAAGTCCCGGACTATTTGTTTTGAATCGCATTTCTTACGTGGTATTCTTTTCCATCCCGACACAGTCTTACAGAACTATTGGAAAAAAATATTACTGATCTAACTTTAAATTACGTTTTCTCTTAAGTATTTTTTTAAAAGGCTCAGAAATAATATTGCGTAAAATAACTTTATACAAGATTATAAATGCGTTGACATTATTTTGTTCAACAGTATCAAAAGTCTCCACAACTTGGTAACAAATATAATAACAACAATGTTAAAAGCACACAAATGTGTACAAGTTAACAACGGAATGTAACCATCCTAAAAATACATGTTCATACGTAAAGATTTCATTATTTCTGGGGGAAAAAAAGGCCTTATAAGTAGTGTGTGGAGAGTAGCCTCAGTGAACTATTTATAGCGCAGAAACTATCACCAATAGAAAGTTTAAGAAAGCCAATAAAATGACGTCACTGGCAGGAGCTCCGGAAAGACGGCGTATGTTGACAGTGTGCGCCATAACATTTGTCACACCTGCGGACGAATCTCCAGCTGACGTCACGGTCATAAGTCCCCTGCGACGTCAGATGGGATTTATGGGAGGGGGGTGGGGTGGCTCCAGGAGTGGGGAGGTGGGGGCCGAGGTGGGCCAGTAGTGCTCTGAGGGGTGGGTGGGATGATTCAACTTGGATTAGAGAGACTTACGTTAGTTTTAGTGCAATTATCATTGAAAGCGTTAGAATATTAGGATTTGGCGTAAACATCTGAGTCTTGCAGCAAATTTGATTTATTAGGAAACTCTTACGAAAAGTGTACATTTGGTAGCATCCTTCAAATCTGTTTCGAAAAATCAATGAGAATTTTACCCATCATAAATATGCACTTTTCCATTTATACCAAGAAAAAGACATCAATCCCTCGCATTGAAAATTAATTCTTAATTTTTTTTCAGAAAAGCAGTTGTATGACTATGACAAGTCAATCACTGACATTTGGCTTAGAGTAGCCATACCTTGGCTCATATAGTTGTATGGCAAGTCAGTCAATGACATTTGGCTTAGCTCAGCCATACCTGGGCTCATATAGTTGTATGACAAGTCAGTTAATGACATTTGGCTTAGCTCAGCCATACCTGGGCTCATATAGTTGTATGGCAAGTCAGTTAATGACATTTGGCTTAGCTCAGCCATACCTGGGCTCATATAGTTGTATGGTAAGTCAGTCAATGACATTTGGCTTAGCTCAGCCATACCTGGGCTCATATAACTATATATTCTGGGATTACATCAAACATACCTGAACTCATATAGTTGTAGACTGATGACAACTCAGTCAGGGACTTTGGGCTTAGATCAGCGATACCAAAGCTCATATGAGCTCAAATGACTTAGTCGTTTTGTGATTCTTGTTTCCTTCAACAACGATGGACGCGGGCCGTGGGCCAATGTGTCTGACTCAACAGACTTCTGCTTATCGCTCTTGACATTCCTGATCTTCTGTCGCTTCTCTACTTTGTGCCCGGAATTTCGGCTTAGAACTCTGGCGTGTATGGAGAGGGGAAAAAAACCTTTGATGATGCGTCGGAGAATTTATGGCTTTTTGATAGGGCATAAGAAAAAACAACCTGAGGAGTTCTGAGACGCGGGGAATCAGGACCAAGACATTCTACGGAGGTGGCCATTATTGGGGACAAAACACACATTTATGATTTTTTTCACGACATTTTGACAAATGTCAAGTTTTGACGAAACGATCGCAGCGCCCAGCAGACACGTCAACTTACCTCCCACCCCCACCCCCCACAACCAGGCTTATATCTCATCTAATACTCTCTAAACCACGTGCCCAATACGTCATCTCAACTCTCTAGAATTTACGTAGATATTTATGGCCGTATTAAAGTGGATTTCCTGTGTTTAACTCAAATTTCGGTGTGTCCGGAAATGAAAAATCAAATTTTAGACAAATGGCCGCTATTAGTCTATCAATTTTTAAGACAGTTAATCTGTTTCTGTACAGAATATCGGAGAATTTGAGTCAACTAGTGTCATAGGATATTGCGACATTACAGGACATTGACACTATAGGACATTGGGACATTAGAGGACATTCAGACATCTTAGGACAATTGGTCATTATAGGACATTGATTATTTATAGGACCATGAGACACTATAGGACTTTGAGACATTGTATGACATTGCAGATGTTTTAAGTTTAAGTGTTAATCTATTAGTTTTACACAATGCTATAATTCCAATAATAAATTTATAGATTTTTTTGGCGTTTATTAATGCATAGCCAACAAAATGGTGGAATTTATTGAAGACAAAACATACATTTTTTTTTTAAATAGTGGCCGGTGGGGGGGGGGGGGGCTAAATATTTTCCAGATTTTTGGACAAGGGGAAAAACTCCTATTTCCACAAAATGGTGGAATTTATTGAAGACAAAACATACATTTTTTTTTTAAATAGTGGCCGGGGGGGGGGGGGGCTAAATATTTTCCAGATTTTTGGACAAGGGGAAAAACTCCTATTTCCCTGCAGATACGCGGTTATGGTTAATTTCTAGCAGTTGTAAGTGGCCTCATGACTTTGTTCATGACGTATCTGGATATACTGCCAATTAAAAGAAAACAGCTATCCAACACATTTGTTTAACACACAACCAATTCATTGAATTCCTCTGACCCGGAAGTCCAGGACCGGCTGTCATATTCCGTTACAAAATTCGTACCCCAAATTACAAAGAAAGGTCAATCGGTCGAATCAAAGTGTCGTCTATTGAATGATAAAGGGGGGAAGATGACACCTTTCTCGGTTTATTTTTGGACTGCTGAAGGCAGCGGGTAATAAAATATGACACCTTAAGATAGATTAGTCTAGTCAGCAAGATTTTCTCGGGTGAATCAGGAAACCACTTTATAAACTAGGACGTGGGCAGAAACTCCTGCTTTGTAATGACTTTTAGTCCAATCTAGGGCAAACACTGGACATTCACACTGTCGTTTCGTTTTCATAAGATCAATCCATGAATTATCCAACCCATTAAATATTTAATCCATTCCTGTATTTATACCATTATTTATTCAAAGCCTTAAATATAGCCCTTTCCGTTTACTTCTCCTTTTATCACAGCATGTATACTATCCTATATCCCTTCATGTATTCCCTATCTTAGACCAAGGCCATGTATGCTATCCTATATCCCTTCATGTATGCCCTATCCTAGACCAAGGCCATGTATGCTATCATATATCCATTCAACGTATCCCATCCTAACTACATTACATGTTTCCTTATTACTTAGCGTTTCCACCTATCCCTATTCTATATCTATTCCTTGTAATGCCTTTCATATAACAAATTCTTGTCTCCCTATTATTTATCCGTTCCCTATATGCACTATCATACATAATTTTAAAGTATTATTATCCTTTATCCATTCCTATATCCATTTCCTATATCTCTATCATATATGCATTACATACGGCTAATCATGTATCCATTTCATGCATCATACCCTAAATCCATTCCATTTATCCCTATCCTGTTTCCATTCCAATGTACTATCATATCGTATACTCTATCAATTCAAAGTATACTTAATCCACTCCACTCCATGTATTCCTATCCTATATCCATTCCAAATATTTATTTTTATACTACATCCATTCCATATATTCCAAAACTACATCCAATCCATGAATTTCTTATACTAAACAATTCTATATATTCCTCTTCTATATCCATTCCATATTTTCCTATACTATATCCATTCCATTTATCCCTATAGTATATCATTTTCATATATTCCTATACTTAATCCATTCTACATTTTCCTATACTATAAGCATTCCATCCATATATTCTTATACTATATCCATTACATGAATACCCTATACTATATCCATTTCAAATACTGAAAAGCAACCAAATTTGACCTGGTCATTCCTCCTGACCTACAGATGGTTCCTGGAAAGTTTGGTCATCGTCTCCTCATACTAAAATCTTTAATTTTTTAAAGATCGTTTAAATGTACAAAGGAAAAGGGTAAACAAGAAATGTTAGTTTCCTATTGTATGACGTTTGAGCTAGGTTCTTGTTGTAAAGTATTTGGTGTGTCCATAGCTTTGAATGAACCCGTTTTTTCCAGAACGGTGCGTTTTCAAACATCTATCAAAGGAAGGTTTTTTTTCGTTCACTTTCATTTCGGTGCACACATTATTTTCATTTCGGTGCACACGTTATAAAGTGAGCATTCAGTGCAACTACGTCCCTGAAATGTTGGGTGCATTTATGGGGATACCAATGTTTCAAAGGCATCATTTCCTACACATGTAACAATTTCAGTGCATAGTAGATTTCACTTTTTTTTTTTTTATTAAACTTTTTCCATGTTGTACATTCACTAAAAGCGTCTGAAATTCCAAACACCAGCAGTTTTTCTCCATATTTTTTGACTGACATCAGATGTTGACTCGGTCGTGCTAAAGATTTCCCTTCTATGTTTCCTTTGTTCCTTTAGGTCTCTTTGATGTCCTCAATTATTTCGGAGTCAGATTTCACGTTCCAAATGAGAGTGGTAGGCTCTTCAACTTATGTTTCCTTATCATAGCCAAAGCTCTAGGACTACACCACAGCTTTTGTTTTACACAAAAAAAGTATATCTATCTACTTAAATGTTTGCATCCAGGACAAACTTTGTAATTCAACAACCCTTAAAAAACAACGTTGTTCGTTTCAATCCTTTATATGCCGTTATTTTTTTTAAATGTATCTTAATATTCGCATGACCCACCCGCCTTTACGTCACAGATTTATTTCACAAAGTATTCCAGAAAAACAAAAGAAAAAAATACGCAACAAATTCACTTGCGATAATTTTCTTTCTTTTTTTAAATCCCATTTAGCGCAGTTATCGGGAATTCATTTCGTGAAATCAGGGACGTCCTATTTCCTTTATCTTCGTCTTTAAAAACAGGAAAAACTGATATTTTAGGTTGGGGGTGGGGCTAAAAATTAAATAGAATGTGTTGTCTATGTGCAAAGTTGCGGCTCAATATGTTGACGGGAAGTGGGTCAATTAGACGCCCGTAGATTTTGCCAGGCAGCCAGTCACCCACAAAGAAAGTTAATAAAATAAAAGGATTTAAAATTCTATCTTTTTGTAAAGAAGGATCTTTATTAGAACCGTTTTATTGGTTCAGTAGGATCTTCATTACAACCGTTGTATTGGGTCAGCAGGATCTTCATTACAACCGTTGTATTGGTTCAGCAGGATCTTTATTACAACCGTTGTATTGGGTCAGCAGGATCTTCATTACAACCGTTGTATTGGTTCAGCAGGATCTTCATTACAACCGTTGTATTGGGTCAGTAGAATCTTTATTACAACCGTTGTATTGGGTCAGCAGGATCTTCATTACAACCGTTGTATTGGTTCAGCAGGATCTTCATTACAACCGTTGTATTGGTTCAGCAGGATCTTCATTACAACCATTGTATTGGGTCAGTAGAATCTTTATTACAACCGTTGTATTGGGTCAGTAGAATCTTCATTACTACCGTTGTATTGGGTCAGCAGGATCTTCATTACAACCGTTGTATTGGGTCAGCAGGATCTTCATTACAACCGTTGTATTGGGTCAGCAGGATCTTCATTACAACCGTTGTATTGGGTCAGCAGGATCTTCATTACAACCGTTGTATTGGGTCAGCAGGATCTTCATTACAACCGTTGTATTGGGTCAGCAGGATCTTCATTACAACCGTTGTATTGGGTCAGCAGGATCTTCATTAAAACCGTTGTATTGGGTCAGCAGGATCTTCATTACAACTGTTGTATTGGGTCAGCAGGATCTTCATTACAACCGTTGTAATGGGACAGCAGGATCTTCATTACAACCGTTGTATTGGTTCAGTAGGATCTTCATTACAACCGTTGTATTGGTTCAGTAGGATCTTCATTACAACCGTTGTATTGGGTCAGCAGGATCTTCATTACAACCGTTGTATTGGTTCAGCAGGATCTTCATTACAACCGTTGTATTGGTTCAGCAGGATCTTTATTACAACCGTTGTATTGGTTCAGCAGGATCTTTATTACAACCGTTGTATTGGTTCAGCAGGATCTTCATTACAACCGTTGTATTGGTTCAGCAGGATCTTCATTACAACCGTTGTATTGGTTCAGCAGGATCTTCATTACAACCGTTGTAGTGGGTCAGCAGGATCTTCATTACAACCGTTGTATTGGTTCAGCAGGATCTTCATTACAACCGTTGTATTGGTTCAGCAGGATCTTCATTACAACCGTTGTATTGGTTCAGCAGGATCTTTATTACAACCGTTGTATTGGTTCAGCAGGATCTTCATTACAACCATTGTATTGGGTCAGTAGGATCTTCATTACAACCGTTGTATTGGGTCAGCAGGATCTTTATTACAATCGTTGTATTGGTTCAGCAGGATCTTTATTACAACCGTTGTATTGGTTCAGCAGGTTCTTTATTACAACCGTTGTATTGGGTCAGCAGGATCTTCATTACAACCGTTGTATTGGTTCAGCAGGATCTTTATTACAACCGTTGTATTGGGTCAGCAGAATCTTTATTACAACTGTTGCATTGGGTCAGTAGGATCTTCATTACAACCGTTGTATTGGGTCAGTAGGATCTTCATTACAACCGTTGTATTGGTTCAGCAGGATCTTTATTACAACCGTTGTATTGGGTCAGCAGGATCTTCATTACAACCGTTGTATTGGTTCAGTAGGATCTTCATTACAACCATTGTATTGGTTCAGCAGGATCTTTATTACAACCGTTGTATTGGGTCAGCAGGATCTTCATTACAACCGTTGTATTGGGTCAGCAGGATCTTCATTACAACCGTTGTATTGGTTCAGTAGGATCTTCATTACAACCATTGTATTGGTTCAGCAGGATCTTTATTACAACCGTTGTATTGGGTCAGCAGGATCTTCATTACAACCGTTGTATTGGTTCAGCAGGATCTTTATTACAACCGTTGTATTGGGTCAGCAGGATCTTCATTACAACCGTTGTATTGGGTCAGCAGGATCTTTATTACAACCGTTGTATTGGTTCAGCAGGATCTTTATTACAACGGTTTTTTATTGGGTCAATATTATCTTCATTAACAACCGTCAATTTGTTAGACTATAGTTTTTCCGTTATCTATCCTAACAGATAAGAAAGATTACATTAAATGATTTGATGAGAGCTACAGAAATAAAATAAAACTCATTGAATACCTTGGGACAAATGCACTTGTAAATCTACTTTAAAAACTGGAAGTTCTTGAACTATGAATATTAACAACTGTCGGGGTCTGGGACACTAAATTCATTTTCCGTGTATACGCTAGATCTCTGACATTTTTACTTGGCTATTATTCTGATAAATCATATAGGGTCCCTGTCTTAGTAATAATTAAAACGTCAAATAGAACGGCTACCCCCCCCCCCCCCACACTGGGGTCATTATTTTAACTTTACAGGAGAACTCTAGAGTTGCGCCACTTTGTTTTAGGTGTTTTACACTCGGATACAGACCATGTGTAATAGATAGATACATTGATGTTATCTTTACAAATTATTTGAAGGAAAAATATATATATATATAATTTGACAAGTTCTAAATGGTTTAACATCGCTATGAAAAATATGAAAATGTCATTCGGTTTAAAACTTGATGGAACTGTTCGTTCAGTTTGGTAGGGTTGTTTTGTTGGGAAAACTTGATGGAACTGTTGGTTCAGTTTGGTAGGGTTGTTTTGTTGGGAAAACTTGATGGAACTGTTGGTTCAGTTTGGTAGGGTTGTTTTGTTGGGAAAACTTGATGGAACTGTTGGTTCAGTTTGGTAGGGTTGTTTTGTTGGGAAAACTTGATGGAACTGTTGGTTCAGCTTGGTAGGGTTGTTTTGTTGGGAATTTCCTTGTCATTGGTTACTGTACCTTTTTTATAAAGTTCCTTAGAGATCCTTATTTTAGAACGTTCGAATTTTTTATAAGGGCTTTAAGGTTATATAAATGTCCTCTTCATGTTTTCATGTGTCTATAAGAATCTGTGATGGCCCTCAAATGTTTTGAAATCAGATTTAGAGAAATTGTTGAGGTTTCTGGAACGTTCCAAATGAATGCATGAAAGGGCTTCTAAAATGTATTTTCCTTATACCAGCCAAGGCTAAACACGAAGACTTAGGGTACGATTCAAGCTTCTACCTAAATTGTTGCATCTAGGCCAAACTTTATACCCTCTATAATTCCCTTTGAACCATCGCTCGATCTCACATCTAGGCCAAACTTTATACCCTCTATAATTCCCTTTGAGCCATCGCTCGATCTCACATCTAGGCCAAACTTTATACCCTCTATAATTCCCTTTGAGCCATCGCTCGATCTCACATCTAGGCCAAACTTTATACCCTCTATAATTCCCTTTGAACCATCGATCGATCTCACATCTAGGCCAAACTTTATACCCTCTATAATTCCCTTTGAGCCATCGCTTGATCTCACATCTAGGCCAAACTTTATACCCTCTATAATTCCCTTTGAGCCATCGCTCGATCTCACATCTAGGCCAAACTTTATACCCTCTATAATTCCCTTTGAGCCATCGATCGATCTCAAATTAGTATTTTCGACATCTTTTTCTGTGCCAATTAATAAATTTTATTTTAAATAAAACGATTTATATTTTGCGTCAATCAACCAATTTTCATGGGACAATTTTTGATAATAAGGTTGGTTCAATATCCAACCTAAAATAATCCATTGTGTACACACGGAAAAAATTTAATCCATACTAGATTTTTTAAAAATTTTAATAAATTATTTAAAAGTTATATTTGATAATTGTAAGCTTATTAATTAACATTAGCTTGTCACTTGTAAGACCATTAATGAAAATATGCAGCCCACAGTTCGTGATAATGGAGAGATGTCCAAACCGTTCCCTGAAATAAGGCTGCGTACTGGCCCCAACACTTTTCAGCCTCTTGAGTTCCACAGTGCCGACCGATGCCTTCAGAGAGGAAGACGGTGGAATTGGCTTCAGATACCAAACTGACGGTAATCTATTCAACACCAAGACGAACAACATGCCAAAACGAAGGTCCTGACAGACACCATCAGGGAGTTCCTATATCCAGACGACTGTGCCCTAAACGTAGTATCAGATGTGAATATGCAACGCAGCGTCACAAACTTTTCCCATGCCTGCACAAACTGCGGGCTCACAATTAACCAGCCAGCTCCTTGAAGACCTTACATTGAGCCCGACATCCAAGAATATTGAGAAAGATTCAAGGTAGTGAATAGCTTTGTTTATTTTAGCACCACACTGTCCCAAAGCGCAACCATCAATTACAAGGTTAACCTCCGTATTGCAAGGGAAATTGCTATGGAAAATTGTCTTAGAACGTTTGGACCAGGAGAGGTATCAGCACTCAAACTGAACTGAAAGGATATCAGGCGGCTGTTCTCCCAACGCTTCTCTATGCACGTGTGGCGAGGACGTTCTATCAACACCAGGCACGAATGCTGAACCACTTTCATACAACAAGACTCAGAAAATTACTCAACATTGAATGGCAGGACAGGGTCCCAGACACTGAGGTGCTCACACAGGCAGGTCTCCCCCAGCATCTTTACAATCTTGATGAAGTCTCAGCTTCCCTGGGCGAGACATGTTCAAATGACAGATGACCGTCTTCCCCCAAAAATATTCCATGGTGAGCTGGAACAGGGAGGGTGGTCTGCTCGCGGGCTGACGAAAAGTTTTAAAGACAACCCAAAAACCTCACTGAAAGCGTTCGACATAAACCCAGACACGTGGGAGAAAAGGCAAAGGATAGAACATCAGGGTGGTCCAGTTTACACAGGTGGTCCACGCAACATGAAATTAGCAGAACAGCGGCTGCACAGCGCAGGAGACATGACAGGAAGGCCCGGTCTGACTCTGCTCCCAGAGATGCCCTATCATTCACATGCACCTACTGCACAACAAAATTTCGTGCCAGAATCAGCCTCATTAGCCACCTGCGCACCCACAGACAGAACCTGCATCAATCTGATGATTAAAGTGGTCATGGTCGACTCCCGACTGACCAACAACAACAGATTTAATAACAGACAAAATACGTCTATGTATCAATTTTATTATTGATCCCTTGTAATCACACGGTAGTCAACCTGAGCTCTGAATAAAAGTTTTGGAAATGCTTTATGAGATTTCTTGGTGAAATAAACCCGAGCCACGCCCTTTTACACAGGTATCTGAAACATTTCGTTTCCTTGCCAATTTTTGGAAGCACTCTTTAGACCAGACGTGAGCAGCGGTTTGTTCTTTAAAAATTCACAGTTGTTTCGAATCATCATCATCATCATCATCATCATCATCAATGGCATTACAGTCCAAGTCGGGCTCTGGCATGCTCCACAATAATATAGGAGACAGAATGATCACTACTATTGATCGTGTGCCCTCAAAATATAGAACAAGAAGACGACCTTCCATTCCGGTCGATCCGCGACTTTTCGACTCTATCACAAAGGAACCACGCTTCATGTTGATCTGTCTCTACATCATCAAGCCATCCCTGCATTGTTGAACCAGTGAGCCGTCTGACCATTGTTTGTACTTGTAAACAAGTCTTTCTCCTCCACGATTTGGCATGCTCTCTAGAATTCTAGTCCATTGTATTTTTTTTTAAAAATATCACGTCTATGGATTGGCCTTCGAACAACAATTTAAGCTCTTCTTTAGTATCTTTTCTAAGAATTGTTCTATAATGAAAAATACTGTGTCTGCGGTATCTACTGAGTCTACTGAGTCTCTTGAGTCTCTTGAGTTTCTTGAGTCTGTTGAGACTAGTGAGCCTATTGAGTCTATTGAGTCTCTTAAGTCTATTGAGTCTACTGAGTCTTTTGAGTCTATTGAGTCTACTGAGCCGTGTCATTGTGTACATACGTATGCGTACGGCATCGTTCCTTAACCGAGACAATAATAGTTCACAAACTGTGTTCGTTGACCGACTGGTTCGATACCCGAGGCTTTCGATATCCGAGGCTTTCGATATCCGAGGCCTTTCGATATCCGAGGCTTTCGATATCCGAGGCTTTCGATATCCGAGGCTTTCGATATCCGAGGCTTTCGATATCCGAGGCTTTCGATATCCGAGGCTTTCGATATCCGAGGCTTTCGATATCCGAGGCTTTCGATATCCGAGGCTTTCGATATCCGAGGTTTCACTGTATATTAATCATTCAAATTACCACATTTTAACAAATCTATTCTGATAAATGTCTGATATTACTATAAAAGACTTACATTACTATAAAAGACTTACATTACTATAAAAGACTTATATTACTATAAAAGTCCCAAATTGTTATTGAGATCAAAGATACTGTTAGCCCAATAATTTGCTGTTATCATATCGTGTTTCCTTTATAACTGGTAAGTAGGTGGGGGGAAAAAAATGAATCACCTCAGCGAGGTTAATCTCCATGTTGGCTATCATCATAGTTCTCATAACTTCCGATGGTTTGAATGTAGTGGCGTAGCTAGGGTGGGTGTCACCCAGTGCGGTAACCTCATGGTGTCACCCCTACCCCCCTCGTCTTGTTCAAATAAATCCTCAGTATAACAATGACAATAACTAAAACAAATTAATTGAGGGTCAGGGAGGAAATGTATTTAAGAAATATCCCATGTGCTTAGAATTACCCATTGGTGTCAATGGAAAGCTTTATTTCTCAGAATTCATATAAATTTCGCTTCCTGCCACTTACGAATATTACCGAAGACTTCAATCGATGTAGAAGCATGGTCAACACGGTGTCATGCTGACCTCATTACAGGGTCACCTCATTTTCTGACGCTTCAACCTTCAAATTTTTTTAAAGCACTCATTTGGGTCTGCTACATGTGTGGACAATTTCCTTGTGATCAGTTATCCATTTATGAAATTCGGTTAGACCGTACATTGTGTACTCTTCTGTAAATGTGCAATTTTTCAATTTGGTGTCACCCACCTGAGATGTTGTCAGCCGGTGCTACGCCACTTGTGGAAGGTTCTTTTCTGTTAAACCAGCCAACCTGTGGGTCATGACCCATTTAGGGGTCGAATGACCCTTTCTCTGGTGTCGCCGAAGACCATCGGAAAACACATATAATCTACAGTTTTGAAGTAGCAACGAAAATAATTTTTTTGTTGGGGGTCGCCACAACACAAGGAACTGTTTTAAAGTGTCGCGGCATGAGGAAGGTTGAGAACCACTGTGTTAAACCATTGTTTAAATAAACACCAAAACACAATTATCATAAATAATGTGATAATTTTTCCACCTAATTTCCACCGTTTAGAACAGTATTTAAAGAGCGGCAAGCCAAGTAGGAAACACGTGGAACTGTCATTCTTTGAGTGAAGTTCCATTCCCCATGTTCAGTCGGGTGTTGTCTGTGTCAAAAGAATTAACGACGACACGAGTTCCTGGTGGTCCGTGCATTCTAAATGACCCAGAACAGTTGGCTTTTATGGTAAACAAAGCGCGTCCGATGAACTGACCGCCGTACAAATGGAGGTTGTAGCGTGTGTGACAGTTCTGACAGTGGACATGATGGGCGGTGTGGCGAGGCAAGGGTTAATTTAATTATGCCGGCTGAATGGGAGTTGGAAGTAATGTGTGACATGACAATAGTACAGTTGTTTTTATGATGATTTATGATCTGTTGGGGGAAAAGAACTTATGTTGGTAAAATAGAGCTTATATTAATGAGGATTAGGCTATGTTGGTAAAATATGGCTTATGTCAATGGGAATTAGGTTATGTTGGTAAAATATAGCTTATGTCAACGCGAATTAGCTTATGTTGGTAAAATATAGCTTATGTCAATAAGAATTAACTTCTGTAGGTTAAATATAGCTTATGTTAGGTAAGAGTAGCTTTTTTTTATTAAATTTAGCATATCTTATGAAATATAGCTGATAAGGCTAAAATATAGCCCTTGTTTGTGACAAATAAACCATGTTAGTTAAATATAACATTTTGGTGAAATATTGTCCATGTTGGTGAAATATCATATAGTTTGTTGAGCTATAGCCCATGTTGGATAAATAAAGCGTATGTTGGTGATAACTGTGTTCTGCAATACAAGTGTTCTCTTCCTTTATTTTCACTATACAAATATATATATATATATATATATATATATATATATATATAATATANTATATATATTATATACATTCACTTCCTATCATCATTCTTCCGGCAACAACAAAGGAGATCTCTAAAGTTTTTTTTTAAATTTTTTATTTACTGTGCTGTTTTTTTTGGTCGTACGTTTATGTGTCCTGTTCGCTGAAGAAGGCTCTTGGCCGAAACGTTACATCTTATTGTCCTGTCTTTTGATTCAAACTTTGACCTACTTTGATTTACTACTTCATTGGCAAAATATAGCTTATGCTTGTTTGTTTTTTTAATTTAGCTTATGTTGGTGAACTATAGCCCATGTTGGCAATAAAGGACTATGTTGGTGAACTATAGCCCATGTTGGTAATAAAAGACTATGTTGGTGAACTATAGCCCATGTTGGCAATAAAAGACTATGTTGGTGAACTATAGCCCATGTTGGCAATAAAAGACTATGTTGGTGAACTATATCCCATGTTGGCAATAAAAGACTATGTTGGTGAACTATATCCCATGTTGGCAATAAAAGACTATGTTGGTAAAACGTCCCAATATGTCGGTGAAATATCACCTCAGTGGAGTACATAATTGTATGATCAATGTATGACGTCCTGCTTGAAGGGAAGTCAGATAGTCTATGAGTTTTCAAAGTTGCTGGCTCGTCATTTAAAAAAAAAAAAATCACTTGTTTGATATTTTCTTTAGATAATGTAACTTCTAATTTAGTTACTGCTATTGGTACGGCTCTTCTGTTATGATCACCAGAGGTCTACAAAGTACTGTAGGTAATTAGTTTGTGCATTATGCTAATGAGTGCGAACAACGCCTGTCATGTGACAGCTGGATGGGCCAGCGCGTTCCTGGCGGTGCCTGATTGGCTCTCGTTGGGGCCGACTCCCCACCCAACATGACGACGTGACGTCAACATTAGGATGAGGATGATTTATTGGGGCCAAGTTTAAAGTCGGAGATCGTGTTAGAGGCGCGTTGCTGTGTTTCTAGATGTGTTCTGTAACGCATGTGTGCTGTGATACCTGTGTTATGTGATACCTGTGTTCTGAATACCTGTGTTCTGTGATACCTGTGTTCTGAATAACTGTGTCCTGTGATACCTGTGTTCTGAATACCTGTGTTATGTATTACCTGTGTTCTGTCATACCTGTTTTCTGTAATACCTGTGTTCTGTTATACCTGTGTTCTATGAAACCTGTGTTCTGTTATACCTGTGTTCTATGAAACCTGTGTTCTGTAATACCTGTCTTCTGTAATACCTGTGTTCTTTAATACGTGTGTTCTGGTAAGGGTCTTCCGTAAAGCCATGTGTTCTGTAATGCCTGTGTTATGTAAAAAGTGTGTTCTGTAATACATGTGTTCTGTAATACATGTGTTCTGTAATGCCTGTGTTCTGTAATGCCTCTATTCTGTAATACATGTATTCTGTAAAGAGTAGTGAAAAATTACACAAAATTTTGAGTCATATGTAATTATGGTATTCGACAGAGTAATCAGGGAGGTCAGCTGTATGGGACCCTCACATTTTATCCAACAATAAATGACTGAATGGCACGGAATTATTATTTTGTACTGTTCATACTCGTCATCCATTGGAACTATACATTGTAACAATCCATTGGAATAATCCATTGAGACAATCCATTTGAACTAGAGCTTTATAAGGTCATGGGACGGAGTAAGATAATGATGGTGTCAAATACACATATTTATCCAAGGATGTCGTGTTAAAGGGTGAACTTTTGGAATATATGTCACTGGAATGAATGACGAATCATATTTCACTTGAAGGAATAATGAAGTATATGTCACTAGAAGTAATGACGTAGGAAGGAATGATAGAGCATGTCATTAGATTTAGTAAAAATGCATATATCAAACAAATTAAACATGACATATTTCATTACAGAGCTTGTCATGGCATACGTCATTTTAAGAGGGTGACGTATCATATGTAACTAGAAGGTGCGACGTGGCATATTATACCAGGAGAATTATCGTGACATATGTCACTAGGGGAAATGTCATGACATAGATCACTGAGTGGGGGTGATAGCGTGTATGACACCAGATGTAGTGCCGTCTTGTTTGTTTACATTGATCTGTCATTGGTTAATTTGACCATGTCAACAAGGGACAACACCGGGCTTACACAGCTCATCCCACAGCGTCACGAGCTGATTTGACAACCAAACCATCTATCACACGTCACATCCAAGGTGTTAGTTAAATCAGAACATGATAACCTCGCCCCAATGTCAGGTGACCTAGGACAGGATATAGAATTGTCCGCATGCCAGGGGTGGTGTATGAAAGGAAATAAGCCAAAAGGTAACGAGTAAGGGATAGGCATTAGTTAGGTGCTGTTGTAAAATGTTAGGTGCAGCTGTGAAATGTCAGGCGCAGTTGGGAAATGTTGGGTGCAGCTGTGAAATGTAAATTGCGGCTGTGAAATGTTAGGTGCAGCTGTGAAACGTTAGGTGCAATTGGGAAATGTTAGGTGCAGCGGTGAAATTTTAGGTGCAGATGTACAATTTAGGTCCAGCTGTGAAATGTTAAGTGCAGCTGTGAAATGTTAGGTGCAGCTGTGAAATGTTAGGTGCAGCGGTAAAATGTTAGGTGCAGCAGTGAAATATTAGGTGCAGCAGTGAAACGTTAGGTGCAGTTTGGAAATGTTAGGTGCAGCTGTGAAATGTTAGTTGCAGCAGTGAAATGTTAGGTGCAGCTGTGAAACGTTAGGTTCAGCTGTGAAATGTTGGGTGCGGCTGTGAAATGTTAGGTACAGCGGTGAAACGTTAGGTGGAGCTTTGAAATGTTAAGTGCAGCAGTGAAATTTTAGTTGCACTTTGGAAATGTTAGGTGCAGCTGTGAAATGTTAGGTGCAGCGGTGAAACGTTAGGTGCAGTTTGGAAATGTTGGGTGCCGTTGTGAGAAGCTGGGTGAAGTTTTGAAATGTTAGGTGCAGTTAGGAAAGGTTTGGTGCATTTGTAAAATGCTAGGTGTGGTTGTGAAATATTAGGTGCAGTTGGAAAATGTGAACGTTTCTGCTACTTCAGTGAACTGTTTAAATGGTCCTTAAATTAATAGCTTTGTCCAAGCACCTTTCGGTGAACGATATAAGTGGTATTCAAAATGACGATATAGATCAAATACTGTCAGTGAATTAATTATATAAGAGTTCATCAAATTGATTTAGCAGTCCAACTTAGTTCAAGGAAATGTATACGTGATCATTGCATTGATTTATTAATTCATCCTTCAAAATATATTATGGGTCTACTTTTAAACATCAGACAGGCTTCAGGGCTGAATCAATCTATGGGTGTCGGGGCTGAAGCTGTCTGTGGGTGTCAGAGCTTAATCTGTCTGTGGGTGTCGGGGCTGAATCAATCTGTGGGTATCGGGGCTGAATCAATCTGTGGGTGTTGGAACTGAATCTGTCTGTGGACATCGCGGCTGAATCTGTCTGTGGGTGTCGGGGCTGGATCTTTATGTGTGCGTCTGGGCTGAATATGCCTGTGGACGTCTGGGCTGAATTTGTCGGAGTGTGCGCAGATGGCTGACCTGGTCGATTCTGTCACGACATGTTCTTGTGCGGATGGACAGGGAATGGATGGGACACCTCCATGTACAGAATTAACACGGGACTTTTCTTAGATATTTTTTTCGCGCTGCAGTAGTTGTTCTGTAGCCTCATGTTCCATTGAACAAGTGTATGGCAGAAAGCCACTGAAGACTGTTCCCACAAGTCCGGGCAATTTGACATGATTTCAGTGTGTCTTTAAAAAAAAATTTTCTGCCTACTAGCAAACAGCTGACCATGTTTGCGTAGACTATAAAATATTTCTTTGGTCAAGCTGGTCGTCTGATTTTTTGCAACATGGCGTGCCCAGCGAAGATGGGACTGCATTGATAAGGTTTATATTGAAAAGGCCTGCTTGTGTGAGTACCTCAGTGTCTGGGATCTTGACCTGTCAGACCTGCTTGTGTGAGTACCTCAAGGTCTGGGCCCTTCTTCTGCCATTTGATGTTGAGTATTTTTGGAGGCTAGTCGTGTGAACTGGTTTCAGTCTCCTAGGATTGCATTGATACACTTTCCATTGTTACACTTTGGGACAGTGTGCTGCCGAGGTAAGAGGAGATGTTTTTTTAAGCCAGTCACCATTGACTTGGATGTTAGGCCCAGTGTAAGGTTTTCAAAAGCTTGTTTCGACAGGGTCTCCGTCTTCTTTGGTTTAATATACATTCCAAAGTTTGTGCAGGCTTCCGATAAATTTGCGAATCCACCTCTTGTTAAGGGTTAAAGGCATTGTCATTGGCATACAGAAAGTCCTGATGATGTCTGTTCGGCGCTTGCTTGTTAAGTTTTGTCTCCTTTCGCTAAAAATTGTAACACTAATTCAGAATATGAGGCTTATTCAAATGTCTCCTTTTATGAAAGCATCAGACAGCATGACGGAAAACATGACGCTGAAAAGTGTTGACGCGAGGACCCAATTCTAGTTTGACACAATTAGACACAGATAATGATTGAGACATCTCTCCATTGTCCCTAACCCTGACCCTGACCTGCACACTATTATGGAATCGCCGCACCATTTAATGTTAATTTTTGGGGGCATTCATAGGTGCCCAAGATCTTTCAGTGACCTTCTCTGATGACAGCGTCGAAAGGCTTGGTTAGTTCCACATAAGTTGAGAATGGGTCAACATCCTGTTCCTGACACTTTTCCTGCGGCTGTCTGACATTAAACACTGAGCCAATAGTTCCACGCTCTTTGAGAAAACCGCATTGCCTTTCTGAGAGATGGCACACAGCTTGCTGCGTCCTATTTAGAGTGTGAGAGTCTTCCATGGATTGGTTGGTGTGCAGATGCTGGAGTCCATTTATGGTCCATTTATGGTCTCTTCATTGAAGATGAAGGGCAATTTAAGATTTTCTCAAGGTCCTCTGCCCTTCTATCATAATTTTATATCTTTCTTGGTAATCAGATTTTGTTTCATCAGCACTCAAAAGTGCGGACGATCCTGATGCAGTGTTGCCTTAGACTTCTCTCAGAGTCCAGTAGAGATCTCTTAGATCGTATCTGTCAGCATAGCCTTGGAATGTGTCAGCCCTGTTACTCAACCATTTATTCTGCATTTTACGTAGATTTTGCTTCACTGTTCTTCGTATGTAGTTGCATTAGTCTTTCCGAAGAATTGAATTTGTGTTGTTACGAAAGTAACAGCCGCTTGATTATCAACCCAGTCCTGATGTTTTTTGGACCTTAGTCTCAAATACCCCACAGCGGTGTCATACAAAATTGCTTTGATTGAGGCCCAAATCCAATTTGACGTTGTGAAATATCTAGAGATGTGGATTTCAGATGTTCTTCCGGAGCATCCACAAAAGAGGTTTTGATAGTCTGGCTCTTCCACATTCGTATTCAGACGTTTTTGGTGTCTTCTTCTCCTGTCGCCGTCTTTTGGGTTGTAAGTGAAGGTTGAGCGTGGTGATGACAAGACCATGATCTGTCCAAAAGTCTGCACCGCACACACACACTTGGTTAAACGCACGTCCTGACTGTCCTTTCACCTGTTGATAACATAGTCGATGAGTGACCGATGTCCTGAGTGCGTGTGCTTGACCGGATATGCGTGGGATGGCGGAAAACTAGTAATAAGCACTTTGTGCGTAGGGCAATTCTGGAGTTGGAGAAAACCGTTACTGATGCATGACCACCTCCTTGCCATTAAAGTACCCCGTCTAGAGTCCCAGAACCCCTCTCACAGACTTCGCCATTTCTAACAAATGGGGTCTGGCTAATAGCTGCGATATCTGCCTTGTACCAGGCTAGTTCATTTGCTATAAGGGCTACTCTCATCTACTTTCTATCCACGCATCTACCTTATACCTCGCTAGTTTATTTGCAATAAAGGGGTGAGCAGTATGTTCCTTTATAGGCAGCTCAGTCATTCAGGGGACGACCGGACACTACTGCTCCTTTATAGTGATGAACGACCCTATGAGCTTGAGCCACCCTTATGCAGGTTTGCAACTACGGCTGGCAGTTTACCCACACCTGTTAGTGTACCCACACCTACCAGTTTACCCTCACCTGCCATTGTACACACACCTGCTATTGTACCCACATCTGCCAGTGTACCCACACCTTCCAGTTTACCCACACCAGCCAGTGTACCCCCACCAGCCAGTTTACCCCACTGCCAATGTACCCACACCTGCCAGTAACCACACCTACCAGTAGCCACACCTGCCATTGTACCAAACATGCCAGTATACCCCCACCAGCCTGTGTACAAACACCTGCCAGTGTACCCACACTCACCAGTGTACCCACACCTGCCACTTTATCCCCCACCTCCCAGTGTACCAACACCTGCCAGTATACCCCCACCAGCCATTGTACCCCCACCAGCCATTGTACCCACACCTGCCATTGTACCCACACCTGCCATTGTACCCACACCTGCCATTGTACCACACCTGCCATTGTACCCACACCTGCCATTGTACCACACCTGCCATTGTACCAACATCTGCCATTGTACCCACACCTGCCATTGTACCCACATCTGCCATTGTACCCACACCTGCCATTGTACCCACACCTGCCACTGCGCCACTTACCCATCGCTACAAGACTTTGTAGATGATAAAATCTAGTTTGCATAATTAATAAAACTAACTTGAGTAATGACTTTAATTTAAGTGAGGATGTGATGCACNCCCCCCCGCCACCACTAGGGTCCAGCAGCAAGACAAGGTCAAGAAGGCCGAGGACCGGATTGGGTGCAGTGAATGACCATGGCGTTCTACGCGTCAGCCCATGCTCTGAGCGATTCACATGATTTTGCTGTCTCCACTTTTCTGTCCGTTGACCAACGAGTGGTTCTTCCATGTAGTCCTCTGCTGTGGGGGACAAGCCATTGATTACCGAAGACTTGAAGAAGATCAGACACCCTTGACCTTGTTTTGCCGGCTAGTCGAAGCCGTTTACCGTGGTGTGGCCATTGTGCGTGCTACAGCTTCTGGGAGCTACAGGCGAGAGCTGAGCAGCATTTGGGGACCAAAGATTGATGAGGTACCACAAAGAGGTGTGACAGCTGCACAATCAGAGGTGTGACATAAAATTCCTCATACACAACGTCATCTGGTACGTCACTTAAGAATGACCTATATCTGCACTCTGTCCTCCAGTACGCCACTTAAGACTTGTCTTATATCTGCACTCTGTCCTCCAGTACGTCACTTAAGACTTGTCCTATATCTCCACTCTGTCCTCCAGTACGTCACTTAAGACTTGTCTTATATCTGCACTCTGTACTCCAGTACGTCACTTAAGACTTTAAGACTTGTCCTATATCTGCACTCGGTCCTCCAGTACATCACTTAAGACTTGTCCTATATCTGCACTCTGTCCTCCATTAAGTCTTTATGCCTTTTCATATGTCCTCCAGTAAGTCTTATGCCTTTTCATATATCCTCGAGTACATCATGTCGTATTTTCTGCAATATGTCCTTTAGCCATGACCAGTACACCATAATGCCGTGTCATATACCATTGCTATTTCTTCAGATCGCCACATAGACTGACCTACACTTGTATTGTCTGACGGTTGCCTTCGGATTTCCAGGTCCTCGCTACTCATTACTTTGAGCGAGCTGTGACACAACTTTCCTCTGGCCATCTGAACATCCCCTACCCCTATCGTACAACTGGACACGTTCAAAACAAAAAAATAACTTTAGCAGCTCATACGAATATTACTTTTGTCTGCTCCCAACATACAGGTGCAACACCAAGAACAGAATTTCACTGACAAGAAATTTTAATTGTACAAGATCCAACTAAACAGGACATTGCGGTCAACAGGAATGCATGAGTTAAACATCACCCTTTTAGCCTTCTTAAGTCAACAATCAACCGCATTACACAATTATTATAGTTCAACAGTTAGAGAGTCGTGTACATGTACAAGTCCGCTTAAAGTACATCGTAAAGGTATACTGTTAGTGGCAGTGACAGGGAACACCGGGGAGTCGTAGAATATGAATCTTACAGGTGTGCTGGAACATGAAGTTGGACACGTGGGAGACACGATTGGTAGACTTAACAATTAGGCATTCCCACTGGTAGACTGACACGTAGACATTCCCACTGGTAGACTAACATGTAGACATCATCACTGCTAGACTTAACAATTAGGCATTCCCACTGGCAGACTTAGCAAGTACACATTCCTACTGGTAGACATAACGTATACATAATGGGAGGGTCTGATTGCTGTGAGGTTAAATGCTTCGCGAATACAAGGTGCAAGAATGTACAAATGTCATGGCTGATTCAAGATGTACAAAAGTGATGTCATATGCAAGATGTACACATGTAATGTGAGATGCAAGATGCACCAATGTAATGTCAGATGCAAGAAGTGCACATTTATTATGAGTAATTTCTTAAAATAAAAGAACTCGTTTTAAGATGACTTGTGAATTGAAAAAAAATAAATGTCATCTAATGAGAGAGATATCACTTCAAACGAAATATTCAAAATGGATTAGTGTCAACGCAAAGACCGCCAGAATATCAAATGTTTAATAAACCATGGTGCTATTAAAGGAAAAAAAATATTGTTTTTTAAAAATCGAGATTAAAGTCGGTGAAGATGAAAGCCGATTTAGACAAATAGCGATGACTCCTACTACTCCAGGATATGACGTCACTGAAGTGTGATTCATTCCACAGCAAATGACCTTCATTACATCCATTCTTTGTCTCGAACTGTTTATCCCTTGGACACACTTATTACAAGTTATGCTAGGACACGATTCCAGCTGATGCTAGGACAAGACACAGATGGTGCAAGTTTGGCTACCACCAGTCAGTGATGCTACAGCTGATGCTAGGACAAGACACAGATGGTGCAAGTTTGGCTACCACCACTCAGTGATGCTACAACTGATGCTAGGACAAGACACAGATGGTGCAAGTTTTGCCACCACCAGTCAGTGATGCTACATCTGATGCTAGGACAAGACACAGATGGTGCAAGTTTTGCTACCACCAGACAGTGATGCTACAGCTGATGCTAGGACAAGACACAGATGGTGCAAGTTTTGCTACCACCAGACAGTGATGCTACAGCTGATGCTAGGACGCGATTAAAGGTCAAGGACTCCAGGTCGGATTGACTAGAACTTGTTCCGATGTTTTCTAATCTTACAGCCCTCATCTATCATCTTTATTGTAAAGGTTTCCTGGGCCAACATTAGTCTCTGGATTAGGATAACGGACCGTAAAGGGAAACTACCGATCTATATCCTTTACATTACCAAATTTATTCCCCTTAGTTCAACAACCTGACTGCTGTCTATGTCTTTAAATTCCGATAAATATATCCAGGTCCAAACGTCAATCCATCAATAATTTATAATTTAATGATTGGAATAGCTACATTTACAATATTACAGTTTTTTTACTTGATTAATAGTTTGACATTATTGATAGTTTGACATTATTGATAGTTTGACATTATTGATAGTTTGACATTATTGATAGTTTGACATTATTAATAGTTTGACATTATTGATAGTTTGACATTATTGATAGTTTGACACTATTGATAGTTTGACATTATTGATAGTTTGAAATTATTGATAGTTTGACATTATTGATAGTTTGACATTATTGATAGTTTGACATTATTGATAGTTTGACTGAAATGATAACGTGATTACATGAATATTTTTACAATGTCACATACGAGTCATATTGTAGTATTATGCATGTCATATTGTAGCATTATGAATGTCAGATTGTAGCATTACATAATTCAGAATAGAGCATTCTACATGTCATATTGTTGTATAATGCATATCTGATTGTAGTATTATAAAGGTCAGATTGTAATATTATATGAGTCATATTGTAGCAATATACCTGTCAGATTTTAGTTTTATTCATGTCAGATTGTAGCATTATACAAGTCAGAATGTACCATTATACATGCCAGACTGTAGTATTATGCATGTCAGATTGTAGCACTATCTTGATTTAGTTGTGTCTTTAATGGCGCAATGGACAGAACTTCTTTAGTGATATTATATTTGTCGTCAATATCTCTAGTGCCCATCAATACCTCGCGTCACCTTCAATGCCTCTTGTAACCATCAATACCACTAGTAACAATCTCATAAGGTTTGTGAGATAGCTATTGGGTTTTGTGCCACATGTATCGCCGTACTGGTAACCCCCCCCCCCCCTCCCCGGCGATAAAATATTAAATAGTTGAAGCATTCATTCGCCAGCACAAAGTTGACCCAACTTAAAAGGCAATCAATTATAGAAGCAGGGCCTATTTGTTTGGAAAACTGCTTCATTACTTCATACAACTCATTCACTACCAGACCATCGCTTACCCGCTGTTTGCGTGCTACGTGGCCATGGAGTCTTCCAAACATGTCTGATGCGGAGATCATAGCAACTAGCAGAAAACATGAGGCACCGTCATTGTTCAGTTTGGTTGAAGCAACTCACGGCCAAAATTTAGAATTTTTTATTGTTCGGTTTAGTTTAAAAAAAAAAAAATGCTACAGATGTAGATGACAGTCTTGTAACGTCTTAGTGCATCACCTGGTCTGTCAATGGCTTTATACATCATCTGATCTGTCTAGCTCTGTCTATCCTATTGACTAACTCTTTCTATCACACTGACTAGCTCTGTCTATCACACTGACTAGCTCTGTCTATCACACTGACTAACTCTGTCTTTTACACCGACTAGCTCTGTTTATCACACTGACTATGTCTATCATTACAGACTAGCTCTGTTTATCACACTCACTATGTCTGTCATTACTGACTAGCCTGGCAATCCATTTGAATTTCAAAGGTGATGACAATGTTGATAACGCTGGCTATTCAACAATGCCAGGGGGCTGTCAGCGTTGACAAAGTCAGTAATTAACTGACAACGACAGGAGCCGAATATTCACATTATTATTTTAAAGACTTTCATTGTTTGACAAGTTCAACGTGGACCTTTAACATGTTTAAACTAATAATACCAATGGAATTGTTTGGTGGACGGCAACCGCTGAATGGTTTGGCACCGAGCAGTACTGGTTTCTTTGTCTGTTTGTTCATTTATAGGTTTGTTAATTCTTTTTTTGTTTTTTTTTGTTTGTTTTTATTTCTTGTTTGTTTCTTTGTTGTTTGTTTCTTACTGGTTTATTTTTTATTGTTTGTTTGTTGTTTGTTTTTTTATTATTTGTTTGTTTGATTGTGTTTTTTTCTGTTTGTTTGTGCGTTTGTTGTTTTGTTTTTTTGCTTGGTTTTATTTCTTGTTTGTTTATTTGCTGTTTGTTTGCTGTTTGTTTGCTGTTTGTTAGCTGTTTGTTTGCTGTTTGTTAGCTGTTTGTTTGCTGTTTTTTGCTGTTTTTTTGTTGTTTGTTTGCTGTTTGTTTGCTGTTTGTTTGTAGTTTGTTTGTTTGTAGTTTTATGGGTGGGGGTGGTGTGCGACCATTCTACCAATTATCTAAAAGAATATTTTGAAAAGAGTTAGTCAAAAATATTGTTCGGAAAGAACTTGACTCAGGTTCCCAAACTTGTTCGAGTCATGGACCCATTGGTAGATCCTTTTTGTCTGCTCTAGACGCCACATGTTTAAGTGTGGCTAGTGCACTGCACAGCGAAATGGCGTTTAAAAAAAACCCCACTCCTTACGAAAGAACCCAACCGCTGCAAAACAACCAGCAACACGAGGTATTTCATTAAAGAACCGTTTTATTTTATTGAGTCAGTGCACCATGTGCACCAAGTGCACGAGATTCACTAGATGTCGCGTAATATACTAAATGCCGTTTTTGAAACACTACTCTGGGAAGACGCCATGGCTTCCCAAGTCACCACAGCGCACATGTTGAGAACCCTTTGCTTTGAATAATGAAATAAAGAGTATTAATGGTTCAGAAGTGAAATTCAATAAATATGCTGCTCAAAAATAGGATTTTTTTCGTCTTGACAAGGACGCTACCTGGAAAATCTAGCCACTGGGAAATAAATCTGATTAATAAACAGAGCAATTGCTTAATGACGATACTCAGCAGGAATATCCACATATTGCTCAATACTGCCGACCCACCATCTGACGAAAGCGAAGCGCTAATGAGCTGATGTTGTCAGCCAGTGATGGCAATCAGCCACCCCCACCCCACCCCCACCACGATCCCACACAACAAGAATCGGGCCGTAAAAACTGATCCATCCGATGACCGATTAGACATTAATTGCTCACAGTTTAGCTCGGCATTCCGGGGGGGGGGGGGGGGGTGGACAGTCCCGGGCAGATGGGGCCGCATCGGCACTTAGTTAATTGACGCTGTCTGATTGTATCTCCTTCATCATGGCGGCCCTGTAGGTAGCGTCACGGTCGCCACGGCAACGGGGCCGCCCGACGTCACGGCCAAGATTGAATCGAACATGTGTCAGCCGGTGTATTTAATTATGTGTGTGGCGCTGTTGTTGGTTTTTAATTCTAAACTTTAATCCCAGGGAACATTTGACTTTTAACCAGTTGAAATTAGAAAGTCGCTAGGCCTAGTCGCATGTGGGGGATTTTTTTTTCTTCTGTTTTTTTGTGTTTCCTTTTCTATTTGAGTGGTGAAATTGAATTCCCTGCCGGTGATTGGTAGAAACCAATCGAGGCACAAAGAATGGTTGGGGGGGGGGGGGGGGTTGGTAGTGGGAGGTTGTCTTTGGTCTGACTTGAGAAGTTGTAGACTTGGAACTAACCGTTAGCGACGACGTCACGTTATTAAATTTATTTATTTTTAAAAATCTTTATTAAATTGTCCAAGTTCTTTTGCCTGAATTTCCCCATGCATTGGTCAAATCCTAAATTTTCTCCATTAATGAAAGGTGTTTAGTCCAATCCTAAATTTTCCACATTCAATGGTGTTGGGTCAAATTCTAAATTTTACCAAATCAATGGGGTTCCGATACATCCTATATTTTCTCCATTTATTGGTGTTTTGACGAATCCCAAATTTCTTCTATACAATGGTGTTTGGTTAAGCTCTAAATTTCCCCCATTCAATGGTGTTCGTCAATCCTTAATGTTCCCCATTTAATGTTGTTGGGTGATTGGTATAAACCTAAATTTCTCCCATACACCGGTGTCTGGTCAAATGATTGGTGTTTAGAATGTTGCCTGGTGTACTGTATCATTAAATGATATTTTAAAACAGGTCGTCTTTTATTTTTAGTTGTATTCCTCCCACGGATATTTGCCTTATTAGGAGTTGGACGATAAAATCGATAAATTTAACAGACTTTATGTAACTGAGGTGAGTAGCCTACTAGTCGGTGGCTTGAAAGATGCATGCCTGGCCCATGTCTCGTTTCGTTGGTACAGCGATTGGAACTGTTAACAGTGATATGCTAATGTCATCTTTTGCACACAGAAATGTAGACTTGAAAGATGCCTAGCTCAGAGCTTGTTTCATTGGTACAGAGATGGGAAGTGTTCACAATGGTATTTTAAGATCACCATTTACAAATAGATATATCGATTCTACTCACCTTTCCAACGAGTTATCTTATGCCATGAATAAGTTTGGAAACTGTCACTAGGTTCGCTGTTGGCTACCTAGGTTCCCTATTTACTACCTAGGTTAGCTTGGCTACCTAGGTTCCCTATTTACTACCTAGGTTAGCTTGGCTACCTAGGTTCGGTGTTGACTACTTATGTTTGTTGTTGACTTCTAGGTTCGATTTTGGCTACCTAGGTTTGTTGTTGATTAGCTAAGCTCGCTGTTGGCCACCTAGGTTTGTTGTTGATTAGCTAAGCTCGCTGTTGGCTACCTAGGTTTGTTGTTGATTAGCTAAGCTCGCTGTTGGCTACCTAGGTTTGTTGTTGATTAGCTAAGCTCGCTGTTGGCTACCTAGGTTTGTTGTTGATTACCTAAGTTCGCTATTGGCTACCTAGGTTTGTTGTTGATTACCTAAGTTCGCTATTGGCTACCTAGGTGAACTGTTGGCCATTAATATCCCCCTAACGTTTGTGATGTGAGAGTTATAAATAGTATCCCATAATTCATATAGTAAATTTTAAATACAGTTCAGTATAAATAGAAAATTATAGAAAAAGAAAGAATTAAGGGACTCTTAAAGCACAAACCTTCGAGTGTCGTCTTTGACGCATGTGTGTCAGAACGAGGCTAGGCAATCTTTACACGTGTGGATATTGTAATGAGGGGGGCTATTTAGATCTTAACAAGGATGCGGGTAAGAGGAGACTAGTAGATCTTTACAAGGATAGAATGAGGAGGAGGCTAGTAGATCTTTACATGGATGGAATGAGGAGGAGGCTAGTAGATCTTTACATGGATGGAATGAGGGGGAGGCTAGAGGATCTTTACATGGATGGAATGAGGAGGAGGCTAGTAGATCTTTACATGGATGGAATGAGGAGGGGGCTAGTAGATCTTTACATGGATGGAATGAGGAGGAGGCTAGTAAATCTTTACATGGATGGAATGAGGAGGAGGCTAGTAGATCTTTACATGGATGGAATGAGGAGGAGGCTAGTAAATCTTTACATGGATGGAATGAGGAGGAGGCTAGTAGATCTTTACATGGATGGAATGAGGGGATACTAGTAGATCTTTACATGGATGGAATGAGGAGGAGGCTAGTAGATCTTTACATGGATGGAATGAGGAGGAGGCTAGTAGATCTTTACATGGATGGAATGAGGAGGAGGCTAGTAGATCTTTACATGGATGGAATGAGGAGGAGGCTAGTAGATCTTTACATGGATGGAATGAGGAGGAGGCTAGTAGATCTTTACATGGATGGAATGAGGAGGAGGCTAGTAGATCTTTACATGGATGGAATGAGGAGGAGGCTAGTAAATCTTTACATGTGAGAATGGAGTCATATGGAGTCAGTAAGTTAGATTTGCCAGGCTATTTAAAATATGGCCTATTCTCCATTTGTGGGGCTTAATTGGGAGATCGCAGTACGGATCTTGTAGAATCTTTCATATTGACTTGTTTATATAGACTTTTCCACATAGACTTGTTCATGTAGACTTGTTCATGCAGACTTGTTAATGTAGACTTGTACATGTGGTCTTGTTTATGTAAACTTGTTGATACAGACTTGTTCGTGTAGACTTGTTCATGCAGACTTGTTAATATAGACTTGTTTATTTATACTTGTTTATGTAGATTCGTTCACTTTCACTTATTCATGTATACTTGTTTATGTATACTTGTATATATCGACTTGCTTATGTAGACTTGTTTGTACATTTTCGTTCCTGTAGACTTTTTCATGCAGACTTGTTCATGAAGACTTAGTCATTTAGACTAGTGAATGAAGACTCGTTCAGATTGACTTATTCATATAGATTTGTTAAAATTTGCGAAAGTTCCAAAAATGAAAGTTCCTAAAATGAAAGTTCCAAAAATGAAAGTTCCAAAAATGAAAGTTCCTAAAATGAAAGTTCCAAAAATGAAAGTTCCTAAAATGAAAGTTCCAAAAATGAAAGTTCCAAAAATGAAAGTTCCAAAAATGAAAGTTCCTAAAATGAAAGTTCCAAAAATGAAAGTTCCTAAAATGAAAGTTCCAAAAATGAAACATCCTAAAATGAAAGTTCCAAAAATGAAAGTTCCAAAAATGAAAGTTCCAAAAATGAAAGTTCCAAAAATGAAAGTTCCTAAAATGAAAGTTCCAAAAATGAAAGTTCTTAAAATGAAAGTTCCAAAAATGAAAGTTCTTAAAATGAAAGTTCCTAAAATGAAAGTTCTTAAAATGAAAGTTCCTAAAATGAAAGTTCCTAAAATGAAAGTTCTTAAAATGAAAGTTCCAAAAATGAAAGTTCCTAAAATGAAAGTTCTTAAAATGAAAGTTCTTAAAATGAAAGTTCTTAAAATGAAAGTTCCAAAAATGAAAGTTCCTAAAATGAAAGTTCTTAAAATGAAAGTTCTTAAAATGAAAGTTCTTAAAATGAAAGTTCCTAAAATGAAAGTTCCAAAAATGAAAGTTCTTAAAATGAAAGTTCCTAAAATGAAAGTTCCTAAAATGAAAGTTCTTAAAATGAAAGTTCCAAAAATGAAAGTTCCTAAAATGAAAGTTCCAAAAATGAAAGTTCTTAAAATGAAAGTTCCAAAAATGAAAGTTCCTAAAATGAAAGTTCCAAAAATGAAAGTTCCTAAAATGAAAGTTCCAAAAATGAAAGTTCCTAAAATGAAAGTTCCAAAAATGAAAGTTCCTAAAATGAAAGTTCCAAAAATGAAAGTTCCTAAAATGAAAGTTCCAAAAATGAAAGTTCCTAAAATGAAAGTTCCAAAAATGAAAGTTCTTAAAATGAAAGTTCCAAAAATGAAAGTTCTTAAAATGAAAGTTCCAAAAATGAAAGTTCCTAAAATGAAAGTTCCTAAAATGAAAGTTCCAAAAATGAAAGTTCCTAAAATGAAAGTTCCAAAAATGAAAGTTCCTAAAATGAAAGTTCCTAAAATGAAAGTTCTTAAAATGAAAGTTCCAAAAATGAAAGTTCCTAAAATGAAAGTTCCTAAAATGAAAGTTCCAAAAATGAAAGTTCTTAAAATGAAAGTTCCAAAAATGAAAGTTCCAAAAGGAAAGTTCCTAAAATGAAAGTTCCAAAAATGAAAATTCCTAAAATGAAAGTTCCAAAAATGAAAGTTCCTAAAATGAAAGTTCCTAAAATGAAAGTTCCTAAAATGAAAGTTCTTAAAATGAAAGTTCCTAAAATGAAAGTTCCTAAAATGAAAGTTCCTAAAATGAAAGTTCCTAAAATGAAAGTTCCAAAAATGAAAGTTCCTAAAATGAAAGTTCCAAAAATGAAAGTTCTTAAAATGAAAGTTCCAAAAATGAAAGTTCTTAAAATGAAAGTTCCAAAAATGAAAGTTCCTAAAATGAAAGTTCCTAAAATGAAAGTTCCAAAAATGAAAGTTCCTAAAATGAAAGTTCCAAAAATGAAAGTTCTTAAAATGAAAGTTCCAAAAATGAAAGTTCCTAAAATGAAAGTTCCAAAAATGAAAGTTCTTAAAATGAAAGTTCCAAAAATGAAAGTTCCTAAAATGAAAGTTCCAAAAATGAAAGTTCCTAAAATGAAAGTTCCAAAAATGAAAGTTCCTAAAATGAAAGTTCCAAAAATGAAAGTTCCTAAAATGAAAGTTCCAAAAATGAAAGTTCCTAAAATGAAA
>CAXITT010000275.1:460695-506047 GCA_964033795.1 Lymnaea stagnalis
AAAATAAAAATTACAAAAATGAAAGTTCCAAAAATGAAAATTCCTAAAATGAAAGTTCCAAAAATGAAAGTTCCTATCATGAAAGTCTGTAAAAGGGTTTACGGGGGATGGGGGGGGGGGTGTTGTTGTTGCTGTTGCTGTTGCTGTTGTTGTTGTTATTGTTGATGCTGCTGTTGCTGTTGTTGTTGTTGTTGTTGTTGCTGTTGTTGCTGTTGCTGTTGTTGTTTTTGTTGTTTTTACTGTTGTTGTTGTTGTTTTTGGTTTGGGGTCGTTTCTGTATTTTAATGACCAGAAAAACTTGTATTAAAATATATTTTTGGACATTACTTCTCCTGTTGAGTACGAATGTGCGTAGCTGTGCGTTGTGCCCACTGTATGTCAGTAGACTGATGCTGACTGATGCTGACTGATGCTGACTGATGCTGACTGATGCTGACTGATGCTGACTGATGCTGACTGATGCTGACTGATGCTGACTGACTGATGCTGACTGACGCTGACTGACTGATGCTGACTGATGCTGACTGATGCTGACTGATGCTGACTGATGGATGCTGACTGACTGATGCTGACTGATGCTGACTGATGCCCTGTTGGCTTCCGTGACTTTTTTTTCCTTCTTCTTTTTTTTTTTTTGTCAACTCAGAATTGAAGTCCAAGGGACTGGAGCAACTGACAACTGAATGTTGTAAATTTGGTACAAGAAACGACTTTCGTTTGTATAGCGCCACAAGTGTTGCCTCGGTTCTATTTGTGTCTGAATGTCTGTCGAATGAGTCTTTCAAACAACTTGGTTTTCCACAAAATGTCTTGGGGTTTTTTCCGACTGTAATTATGATTTCTGTCATGTCAGTTGCACGTTTTTTCAAAATATCATATCTCATGGATTTGTTTGGTTGTACATGGAAGTGTGTTGATATCAAATGGGTGTGTGTTGATATCATAATATGGATGTGTCTGTTCTCACAATTAACACACAAAAGACTGTGGGGCTATACCAGCCAGCTCCTTGAAGACCTTATGTTGAGCCGAGCATTCAAGTATATGGCGAAAGACTTAAGGTGGTGGATAGCTTTACTTATCTCAGCAGCACACTGTCCCAAAGCGCAATCATCGATAATGAGGTTAAACTCCGTATTGCGAGTGGTGACAGCACACAAGCTAAACTGAAAGTACATCAGGCGGCTGTTCTCCCTACGCGTCTCTACGCCTGTGAAACGTGGACGGTATACCAACGCCAGGCAAGAATGCTGAACCATTTTCATACAACTAAACTTAGAGAAATCCTCAACATTCAAAGGCAGGACAGGGTCCCAGACACTGAGATACTCAAACAGGCAGGTCTCACCAGCATCTTTACCATCTTAAGGAAGTCCCATCTTCGCTTGGCGGGTATTGTTGTGAGAATGAAAGACAACCATTCGCCCAAAGGAATTTTCAATTGTGAGTTCGAACAAGAAAAGCGGTCTGCTGGTGGGTAAAAGAAAAGTTTTAAAGACAACCTAAAAGCCTCATTGAAAGCGTTCGTCATAAACCCAGACAAGTGGGAGGAAAAAGCAAAGGATCGAAGATAATGACGTTCCACTTTACACAGGAGCTGAATGCAACAAGAAGTTAGCAGAACAGCGGCTGCACAGCGCAAGAGACATGCAAGGAAGGCCCGGTCTGACTCTGCTCCCAGAGACGCGCCATCATTCCCCTGCACCTACTGCACAAGAACATTTCATGCCGAAATCGGCCTCATTAGCCATCTGCGCACCCACAGACAGAACTTGCACAAATCTGATAATTAAAGTGGTCATGGCCGACTTCCGACAGACGATTAACAACAACAGCTTGTGGATGTGTGTGGATGACGTAGGGAAAGATGTAACGTCCAATGTGTATCTAATGAATGTGTGCGAAAGTCTAATATATATCTAATAGATTTTTTGGATTTCTGATGGATGTCTGATGGATATCTGTTGATTTGTGTGAAAGCGTGATGGATGTCTGATGGATATCTGTTGATTTATGTGAAAGCGTGATGGATGTCTGATGGATATCTGTTGATTTGTGTGAAAGCGTGATGGATGTCTGATGGATATCTGTTGATTTGTGTGAAAGCGTGATTGATGTCTGATAGATATCTGTTGATTTGTGTGAAAGCGTGATGGATGTCTGATGGATATCTGTTGATTTGTGTGAAAGCGTGATGGATGTCTGATGGATATCAGTTGATTTGTGTGAAAGCGTGATGGATGTCTGATGGATATCAGTTGATTTGTGTGAAAGCGTGATGGATGTCTGATGGATATCAGTTGATTTGTGTGAAAGCGTGATGGATGTCTGATGGATATCTGTTGATTTGTGTGAAAGCGTGATGGATGTCTGATGGATATCAGTTGATTTGTGTGAAAGCGTGATGGATGTCTGATGGATATCAGTTGATTTGTGTGAAAGCGTGATGGATGTCTGATGGATATCAGTTGATTTGTGTGAAAGCGTGATGGATGTCTGATGGATATCAGTTGATTTGTGTGAAAGCGTGATGGATGTCTGATGGATATCAGTTGATTTGTGTGAAAGCGTGATGGATGTCTGATGGATATCAGTTGATTTGTGTGAAAGCGTGATGGATGTCTGATGGATATCAGTTGATTTGTGTGAAAGCGTGATGGATGTCTGATGGATATCAGTTGATTTGTGTGAAAGCGTGATTGATGTCTGATGGATATCAGTTGATTTGTGTGAAAGCGTGATTGATGTCTGATGGATATCTGTTGATTTGTGTGAAAGCGTGATTGATGTCTGATGGATATCTGTTGATTTGTGTTGTTTTTTTCTAGTAAATATATCTGATAGATATCTGTTCGACTGTGTGGAATGTCTGATGGATATATGTTGGATTGTGTAGAAGTATGATGGATGTCTGATTTAAGAGGCGTGTAGCTATCCATTTGGTTTTTGTTTCAGTTACCCATCCCTCCCCTCCCCACCTTCTTTTCACACTCACTTCCCACTTACCACTTACCACTTACCACTTACCACTTGCCACTTGCCACTTGCCACTTGCAACTTGCCACTTACCACTTACCACTTACCACTTACCACTTACCACTTGCCACTTGCCACTTGCCACTTGCCACTTACCACTTGTCACTCACCACTTACCCCTTACCACTTACCACTTGCCACTTGCCACTTACCACTTACCCTCATCCAGCACATACTAATACCCAAGCACATACAACCAATGACACCTTTACCTCTAAGTACAAAGCCCAACCCAACCGCATACTCAACCCAAGGAACCACAACCCTTCCAACACCCACACACTCTAAACCCAACTCACCAACACAACGCCCTCACCAATAGAAGACCCCCCCTACCCAAACCCACGCCTCTGCCAACCACATATCCTCAGCACAACCAACAACTAAACACATCACCCAACCCCCCCCCCCTCCCCCAACACCAGACATCACCATCCAACCCTACACACCAACCAACGATCCACCCCCAACCCAACCCCTCACCCACGCCCAACTCCCACACCTAGAGTGCCACCCCAACACTGTACTACACCTTGTCAAGAACCCTGCATCAGTTCATGTTGGTGATCAGACCTGGCATTCAGACCCATACTGCGTCGCACGTGAGGCGAGGACCAATCAAATCACAGCGTTGGAAGAAGCTTGCACGCGCCAACTCACTCAAGAAAACAATTTTCTCTCCACTTTTTTTCTCTTTTCCTAAGGCTGTCGTATATTTCCGAAGATCGTCGGCAGACGCGATACAAATAAACAAGCGAGTGGGTGGAAGTGTATCCTGATGGATTACACCGGACATTACTGGACGCTGGTGACTTCAATGTGACCTGCAGGAAAACTGTTCACGCTTGAGATGAGATCAGGATACTCACGGATATTGACCTTGACATTGTGATGCATTGTTTTTACCAGAAATCCTGGTATCGATATTACGTAAGTGTTTAAGATCACGTGATGTACAAACCGTGTCACAGCTATGACTTAGATTAGGAATTAGTAAAATTAATTTGACAACGCGGTAAGCTTAAGATTAGAGATACCCCCAAATATTACAGCGAAGAAACTTTTAAGAATTTGATAAAAGTGGGAATTTCTGAACTATTTTTGAATGAGTTCAATCTTTTGAGAGTATGCCGATTCCTCACTGCATGTCATCGAGAATTTGAACTATTCGAATGTTTGAACACTTTTCAAGGTTGTTTAAATACATCGTGTGCATCTGTCGTTTGCGTTTAATGTAATATTTGGCAGACAATATAAATAAAAGTGGAAAAGTCAAACAATGTAATGGGTCTGTACTTAATACTGAAGATACAATAATATATAAATATTTTAAAAGTATGTTAACTATATGTATATATATATATATATATATATTTATATATACATACATACATATATTGTTTATAAATATATGGTTTACACTTTTCCAGTGAACCGGAGAGGATCTAGTTCTTGGTGTTTCTAAAATTACAACGGAAACGAGAGCCCGCTACTGCCATATGGTTCTAACCAACCATCGTTATGCAGAGCGTGGTGGTGCAATCACAGATCTAGCCCTCTTTCAATCTATCACAACTCTCTCTCCGAATTCTTTCAGGGTCATTCCTATCATAGTTGGGTCATCCATGTGGGACGTCACCTGAGGGGTTTGGGGGGGTTTACTTAAAAAACGGATAAATGAGGACAAGGAAGGGGGGGGGGGGATCAAACTGATCGGGTGGACGTCCGTAAGCCGGCATTATTATTAATAAACGCCCAGTTAGGTCGGCAATGGCTGATCTACTTGTTAGGTAACTGTAGGTCAACTTCTCAAAGGTTTACTTAAAAAACGGATAAATGAGGACAAGGAAGGGGGGGGGGGGGATCAAACTGATCCGGTGGACGTCCGTAAGCCGGCATTATTTTTAATAAACGCCAAGTTAGGTCGGCAATGGCTGATCTATTTGTTAGGTAACTGTAGGTCAACTTCTCAAAGTTTGTTCTTCTATGGCTGATCTTTTTGTTAGGTCACTGTGTGTATTCTTTTATGGCTGATCTATTAGTTAGATCACTTTGTGTATTCTTCTATGGCTGATCTATAATATATTATGTTAGGTCCATGTGTGTATGCTTCTATGGCTGATCTTTTTGTTAGGTCACTGTGTGTATTCTTCTATGGCTGCTCTTTTTGTTAGGTCACTGTGTGTATTCTTTGATGGCTGATCAGTTTGTTAGGTCCCTGTGTGTATGCTTCTATGGCTGATCTTTTTGTTAGGTCACTGTGTGTATTCTTCTATGGCTGGTCTATGTGTTAGGTCACCGAGTGTATTCTTCCATGGCTGATATATGTGTTAGGTAACTGTGTGTATTCTTCTATGGCTGATCTATGTGTTAGGTAACTGTGCGTATTCTTCTATGGCTGATCTATGTGTTAGGTAACTGTGTACTCTTCTATGGCAGATCTTTGTGTTAGGTAACTGGGTTTATTCTTCTATGGCTGATCTATGTGTTAGGTAACTGGGTGTATTCTTCTATGGCTGATCTTTGTGTTAGATAACTGGGTGTATTCTTGTATGGCTGATCTTTGTGTTAGGTAACTGTGTGTATTCTTCTATGGCAGATCTTTGTGTTAGGTAACTGGGTGTATTCTTCTATGGCTGACCTATTTGTTAAGTCACTGTGTGTATTCTTCTGTGGCTGACCTATTTTTTATGTCACTTGGTGCATAATTTCATGGCTGATCTTTTTGTGAAATTACAAAACTACAATTTTCTTAAAATGTTCAAAAGGGAGCTCACTCTAAATACGTTCCTTTGATTGATCAATGAATGTAAACAATGGGAGGTTTTTTCTCTAGTCGACTTCGTTCGAAGGTTTTGTATCCATAAATTATGGGGGCCATCTGTATATAAGGGGTCATCCACATCTTAAGAGCCATCCATATCTTAGGGGCCATCTATATATTAGGGGCCATACATATATTTGGGGGTCATCCATATCTTATGGGACATCCATATCTTCCGGGAATCCATATAATAGGGGAAATCTATATCTTAGAGGCATCAATATCTTATGGGACATCCATGTATTAGGGGCATCCATATGTTTAGGGGCATCCATATATTTTAGGCAATAAATATACTATATTAGGAGTCATCTAAATGTCAAGGGACATCCATATATTCGGGGCCATCCGTATCTTAGGGCTCATCCATATTTTAGGGGACATCCATATCTTAAGGGACATCCATTTATTAGGGTCATCCGTATAAAAAGGTCATATATTTATTCCTTATAAACCCCCGCCCCTCACCACACATGAAGACAATTTGTAGATTATAGAAAGACGTAAATATTCTCTTGGACAGTGGCGTAGGAAAAGGGGGTGGAGAAGTGGCCCACCCTGCGAAACCAGTTTCTTTGCTTATGTGTACGGGTGGATTTTTAGTGATAGTAGCTAACTATCCATCCAACTGTGTAGTAGCTAACTATCCATCCAACTGTTGATAGTAGCTAACTATCCATCCAACTGTTGGAAACTAAACTTTTGGCCCCAATTATTGTTCAATCCAAATTGATTTGACAAAACTATCAGCTGTTTGCATGAACATGAATTAACGTAGTATGACAAAACTATTAGCTGTTTGCATGCATAAAAATGTACGTATTATTATACTTCTATCAGCTGTTTACTTGCATGGGAAATAACGTATGTCCATCTTTCATTCACAGAACAAGTCACATTACTCCCCCTGGGACAATCCCAGAGTAATTCCCCGTTAATAAGCCCTAGACTTGATTTCTCTCCCTTAAATCTTTTTTTCTTATTCTTTCATTTCGACGAGACAAAATGTCTCCAATAGCCTCAACCCCTGCTTCAACCCCACCCCCAACCCCATCTCGGGCCCCAGTACGCCCCCACACTATTCCTGGTTCAAGTGGGGCGACGGCAAATCTCCGCTCTTTTGAACCATCAATTCCCAAATTTCATTTGTCCCCGGTTATTTCCCATAACGAATTTGTGATTGTCATAAGCTCCATTGTTTGGCAATGGGACAAATCAAAAATGTGTAACGACCATTACGAGACAGAGGAGGCAATCTCACGGAGACCACATGTGACCCCCCGTTTCTAGAGAACCCCCTGTTTCTGGATAGACCCTCCCCCCCCGATTCTGGAGACCCCTGTTTCTGGAGAACCCCCACCCCCGTTTCTGGAGACCCCCCTGTTTCTGGAGACCCCCCTCCCGTTTCTGGAGACTCTTCTTAGAGCAGACCCCACATAGTTTAGACTCCCGGGTTGTAGGGGACCCAGTTTGTTAAACTTAAAATGTTATGTTCAATTTTTTGCGTCATTGGTGTTACTGGTAAAATATAGTGACGATTGTCCGCGAGATAAATGACCAGTGCAACGCATCCAAACGATAGGTGCCCCACTTCCAAATGACGAGTGAACTGTATCCAGACAAGTACACTACATCCAGAAATCAATTTCACCATGTCCAGACTATTTTTATAGTCTTTATTAATGAGCTTTATTAAACCAACTCATATCATTTCACCATCTTGCAACACAATCCCTCACAAACCCAACCCATCACTAACCCACTCCATCACTAACCCATCCCATCTCTAACTCACCCCATCACAAACCAATCCCATCACAAACCCAGCCCACCACAAACCCACCAAAACACAAACACACCCATCACAAACGCACCCCATCAAAAACTCACCTCATCACAAACCCTACCATCACAAACCCAACCCATCACACACCAATCCCATCACAAACCCACCCATCATAAAAACAATCCATCAGTAGCCCAACCCATCACAAACCCACCCCATCATAAACTCACCCCATAAAAAACTCGACCCATAACAAACTCACCCCATCACTAACCAGCCCAATCACAAGCCCACCCATCACTAACCCACCCCATCACTAAACAACCACACCACAAACTCACCCCATCACTAACCCACCCCATCACTAACCCATCCCATCACAAACCCACCCCAACACAAACGCACCCTATCATGAACCCAACCGATCACAAACCTACCCTTAATTAACCCACCCCATTACTAACCCACCCTATCACTAACCCACCCTATCACTAACCTGAACCCATCACAAACCCACCCGACCACTTACCCCCCCCCATCACTAACCCGAACACATTACTAACCCACCCCATCACTAGCGCACCCCATCACAAACGCACCACATAGCTAACCCGAACCCATCACTTACCCACCCCATCACTAACCCGCCCCATCACAAACCCACCCATCACTAACCCACCCCTTCACTAATCCATCCCATCACTAGCCCACCGCATCAGTAACCCATCCCATCACTAACACACCCTATCACGTACCCACACCATCACTAACCCACACCATCACTAATCCACCACATCACTAACCGACCACATCACTTACCCACCCCATCACAAACCCGACCACATCACTTACCCACCCCATCACAAACCCAAACCCATCACTAACCCACCCCATCACTAGCCCACCCCATCATTAACCCACTACATCACTAACCCGAACTCATCAGTAACCCACCCCATCACTAATCGACCACAACACTAAGCCAGCCCGTCACAACCCCAAACCAATCACCAACTCACCCCATCACTAACCCACCCCATCACTAACCCACCCCATCACTAAACGATCACATCACTAACCCACCCCACCACAAACCCGAACCCATTACTAATCCACCTCATCACTAGCAAACCCCATCATTAACCCACCCCATCACAAACCCAACCCATCACTAACCCACCCCATCACAAACCCACCCCATCACTAACCCACCCCATCACTAACCCGCCCCATCACTAACCCACCCCATCACTTACCTACCCCATCACTATCCCACGCACAAAACACTTTGATTGCTTGAATGCATTTATTTATTTTTCTCTCTCTCTCTCTCTCTCTCTCTCTCTCTCTCTCTCTCTCTCTCTCTCTCTCTCTCTCTCTCTCTCTCTCTCTCTGTGTGTCTCTCTCGCTTTCTCTCACTCACCTTCGCCCAGCTAAGACGTATTGCGTTAATTCATCACCCACCCACATGTATAAAGGTTTGAACCAGCTTCTGTGACGACTGTGCAAACGTTGACCCTGCCAATCGATCGTGTTATTTACACATATCTTGTCCAACAGACACTCTTTGTTTAGAACACATTAGAAGGAACTCATTTGGTCTGACAGTTCATATCATTTTCATTTCCTATAAGAGAGCATGTCACACAGGGTAAACACGCGTGCTCAGGACGTGTCAAAGCAAATATCTCATGTAACATAATTAATAACACAAAAATATCCTATATCGTACTAAAAACATTTCATCACATAACACACTAGATAACACAAATGTATCATATAACATACTGAAAACACCTATATATCACAGCATGAACCTATAATCCATCATGAGCCTGACCCACATCCTGAATATAAAACGACTGAATTTTGGTTTCGGCGCCTAAAGTGGTCATTTTGTCCCTTTCGGCCTTGTTTTGCGTTGGGCCGAAACTGAAAAGTTAACTTTCGGCTTAAATTCGGTTTCGGCTAAAAGAGAAAAGTTAACTTTAGGTTCATTTTCGGTTTCGGCCGAAATTGACTTAGAGGTTTTCGGTCATCTACCAAAAGTCAGACGGACTGTTTGTCTCTAGGCCGACAATCTGATATTCATTAGTGATCGACATCTTGCTGTCATTGTATGTTATATGTGACAAATACTCAGCGAAAGCTGCCTACGGCTGCCTGATGACCTAATTGTTCTGTCCTATATTTCCAAACAAATTACATTTCAATAGGCTTTGTCATTTCTTAGACCGGAAAACGTCATAGCGTACTATTTTTAGAAGGTCAGCGGACAAATATTGCTTAAAACATGGCAGCTTATTGCGTGTTTCAGCAAATCTTTCGGACGATCCTTGTATCTAGAGTTACTGTTACATTTGCCGTTCGCGCAATGAAATCCCATTTCAGAAAATAGAAGTAAAAAAAAACATATGTAATATATTTCGTAAAATAGAGTTGTAAACAAGTTTCAGGGACACTTCGCTAACATAGTAATACTGAACAGTGTTGGCATTTTGTCCGCGCTGAGTACCCGGATGATGAGTAAAGATGACATCAGTTCTATTAATAGATTTCCGCCATTCAATGACAAGCCCTATTAGGCCTAGACAAACAGTTTAGGCCTGTAAACAGTTTAGTGGAAAAAAAACTAAGGGAATGGTCATATTTATAGCATTATTTTTGCTTTCATTTTTGTTTCAAAAAAAAAATTTGGAAACGTAGGTTTATTCAATTCCTTAATTTTTGGTATTCATTTTGATTTATCATTATCATGCTCACCAATGTTGTCATAGGCAAAGCTGAATAATATTGCATAATACATAAGAATGGTAAAATTTCCATTTTTATTTTATTTTTTATCTATTTTTTTTAAATGTTAAAAAGCAAACTTAGGCCTTTTCAAACTATTCATGTCTTGAAATTCATCATTATCACCCCCATAAACATTGCTATTGACGAAGTAACATGCGTTTGCATGTGTCACGGATTCGTATTACAATTATGTGGTAGGTCTACTGCAGACCTGTGTACTTTTATGATGTTGGCGACCAATGTAGGTGTTTTTTTTGCGACTCTTCGTCAAGACCCAAGATCAGAACAACAATTTTAAGTAAACCGGTTTAAAAAAATAATTTTCGCCACCAATGGGGGTAGGGAGGTTGGTCTCCATTAGTATGACGAAAACAGCGAAACATTCTGGTGATATTTTTTATAACCTTAATAACATATATTTAGGTGGCAATTGGCTCTATTAGAGCCACAATAATTGTTGTAGGTATATATTCTAGGTTGTAATTATATTATAAAAGAAAAGGGCATTCAAGAGTCTATTGGGCATTAATTTTGCCCCCCCCCCCCCGCATTTTTCCAAATTTTCTCCTACCATGCTAATTTTAAAACATTGTAAAAAATGTTTAATTACTTTTAAATTAAAATTGTAAAATCCAAACTATTCATTAGATCAAGGGGCTCACATTCTAATCATCAGGGGTGCCGCAGGAGGTAGAGTCTGAGTGAGACTGGGCCGAATCAAGTATTCCACAAAAAAGCTATTAAAAATGCCTTAAATTACATCTGTTGCAATCTGCCCAACCTTTATAAATAACTAATCAAAACAACCTTTATAAATAACAAATCAAAACAACCTTTATAAATAACTAATCAAAACAACCTTTATAAATAACAAATCAAAACAACCTTTATAAATAACTAATCAAAACAACCTTTATAAATAACTAATCAAAACAACCTTTATAAATAACAAATCAAAACAACCTTTATAAATAACTAATCAAAACAACCTTTATAAATAACAAATCAAAACAACCTTTATAAATAACTAATCAAAAAAACCTTTATAAATAACTAATCAAAACAACCTTTATAAATAACTAATCAAAAAAACCTTTATAAATAACTAATCAAAACAACCTTTATAAATAACAAATCAAAACAATCTTTATAAATAACAAATCAAAACAACCTTTATAAATAACAAATCAAAACAACCTTTATAAATAACTAATCAAAACAACCTTTATAAATAACTAATCAAAATAACCTTTATAAATAACTAATCAAAACAACCTTTATAAATAACTAATCAAAACAACCTTTATAAATAACAAATCAAAACAACCTTTATAAATAACAAATCAAAACAACCTTTATAAATAACTAATCAAAACAACTTTTATAAATAACTAATCAAAACAACCTTTAAAAATAACTAATCAAAACAACCTTTATAAATAACTAATCAAAACAACCTTTATAAATAACTAATCAAAACAACCTTTATAAATAACTAATCAAAACAACCTTTATAAATAACTAATCAAAACAACCTTTATAAATAACAAAAAAAAAAAACATTAAGGGTTCTCAAGAACTAGGATTCACTTTCTTCCGCCTACTCACTGTTCCTAGAGAACTGGCAGCGCTTCTTCTTACACATCTGAGCAACTTTGGCTTGTGTGAGGAAGCGACTGGGACCTTCAGTATAGCTTAAAGATGCTCATCAGTAAGTTTGGCCTTGAACTTTGACTTTATAAAGTGCAAAGTGATAAAGAGCTATTCACACAGATAGGTGCTCCCAAAAAGTCATATGATCCGCTTGAACAACCTAAAAATTTTAGAGAAGGTGGAGGGCAATGCAATAAAATGTCCATGCTTGTCTGTTTTTCCATTCAGCTCCCCGCGCGGGGAATCTTGCACATGAAAGGAGAAAGGGTCAGCATAAAGTTGAGAAGTGGCTGTCTGTGTTTTGAAGTCTAAAAAAAATGTGATCAAATTCTTTCTGTAGCTTTGCAATGGCATCAGTATACTTACTTATAAGTTACTACTGAATGGTGTGCCCGAGTCCATGAGTACTTTGTATGTTGGGAAATGGAAGAGGTTTTTCTAAGAATCATAACACAAGTTTTGTGCAGAATGCCCTGACATTCTCATGGGCAACACTGACGATCTACCCCTGGGCTTGTAACTTCTTGTTGAGTACATTCAGCTCCTGTGTAATGTCAACAAAAAAAAAACAAGTTCATGAGCCATTTTGGATCACTTAGCACAGGAACAACCACCCCATCCTTCTCGATGAAGGATTTAAATGCTAAAACGTGTCAAACAGTAAGCAGGAGCAGGCTATATTTACGAATTTTTGATGCAAAGGAAGAAGCTATTGTAAGTGGAATGAATTTTGACTTTTTATCGTTGTAAAGGCCTTTTTTACTAACCCTATTTTAAAAGACAATCCTTCTATTTGGAGCAGAAACTTGGAAAACAACGGAGAGCATTACGCAGAAAGTACAGACCTTCATAAACACATGCCTTAGAGAGATCCTGAACATCAAATGGCGAAATAGTATCCCTCAACAAAGATCTACTAGAAAGGACTCAACAGGTGACCATTGACGAAGGCATCTTAAAGAAAAGATGGAGATGGATAGGACATACTCTACAAATACACCCAGATAGCATCACCAGACAATTGCTAACACGGAATCCACACGGAACAATAAAGCGAGGAAAGCCAAAGAATACACGGAGACGCGAGCTAGAGGCAGACACGCAATATATGGGATACACCTGGAAACAACTGGAAAGCCAAAGAATACACGGAGACGCGAGCTAGAGGCAGACACGCAATATAAGGGATACACCTGGAAACAACTGGAAAGCCAAAGAATACACGGAGACGCGAGCTAGAGGCAGACACGCAATATATGGGATACACCTGGAAACAACTGGAAAGCCAAAGAATACACGGAGACGCGAGCTAGAGGCAGACACGCAATATATGGGATACACCTGGAAACAACTGGAAAGCAAAGCACAGGACTGTGATGAATGGAGAATTCTTGTGGATCACCTATGCCCCAGACTGGGTAAAAAGGCATAAGAAGAAGATTTTGAAAGTGACTAAGCTGACTGGCTCAGAATTTCCCTCACTCGAAAACACTAGATGCAATTTTAATATGGATCCTTTGATAATGTATCAGATTGCTACGATTTACACAATTATGGTTGTGCATTACCCGCCAACGTACTTTTAAAAACTTTTCTCAAAGCCGCACACTTTGCCACTTTTGTCTCATAAAAGGCTATAAAATAAAAACGTGTATTTCGATTTGAAAACGGTTCTTACCATTATAATCATCCTACAAAAATATGTATAAAGATTTTAAAAAATCAGAATTAGACTAGACGGTGAGATTCGACTGAAACTGTCGCGGAGAGTCACGTTATAGATATCAGACTGGGTGAAACGGGCCGGCGCATTTACACGAAATTTGTGTGTTATGTAGCGGGCCGCAAAATATCATCTTGCGAGTCACAAATGGCTCGCGGGCCGCGAGTTTTAGACCCCTAAATTAGATGTTTAGTTATTAATATTCATGATTATATAATTTTTATAAAAAGAATGTAAATATTCATACTCTCTCCAATCATTTTCGATGTATGTAGAATGTATGCTTGAACGAAATTCAAAATATCTAAATATTTCCTTTTCGGTTTCGGTTTCAGCCGAAAGTTTCTTTAATCTTTCGGCTTTGGCTTCGGTTTCGGCGAAAGTCATTTTTTAACTTTGGCCTATTTTCGGTTTCGGCCGAAAGTTATTTTTGAACTATCTTTGGTTTCGGCCGAAATCAGAAAATCTCTTTTGGTCGGTCTCTAAATCCTGATCTTTACCCCATCATGAACCTAACCCATACCTTAAACCTAAACCACATCATGGACCTAAACCGAATCCTTGACCTAAACCACATCATGAACTAACTCAAAACACTGACCCATACCTTTCTCCCTTGTTAATTTGTCAAAATGGCATTTGATCTTGAGAGTTGTCATCTCTTATATACATTTCCCAATAAACATTCCCCGTACCAAAGAAAGACATGGCACTATTAATTATAGCCAAATCCCATCAGCACTGGTCGAAATGAGGAATTTGTACAATTAAGTCATCTAATCACCAGGTACTTTCTCATATAAAAATCGTAGCAGTGAGGTGGGATGAGTTGGATGGGGAGCTGTTAGTAGTATGGTGGAGTGGATTGAGTGGGGAGCTGTTAGTATTCAGGTGGAGTGGATTGGGTGGGGAGCTGTTAGTAGTAAGGTGGAGTGGATTGGGTGGGGAGCTGTTTGTAGTATGGTGGAGTGGATTGGGTGGGGAGCTGTTAGTAGTAAGGTGGAGTGGTTTGGATGGGGAGCTGTTAGTAGTAAGGTGGAGTGGATTGGGTGGGGAGCTGTTAGTAGTAAGGTGGAGTGGATTGGGTGGGGAGCTGTTAGTAGTAAGGTGGAGTGGATTGGGTGGGGAGCTGTTAGTAGTAAGGTGGAGTGGATTGGGTGGGGAGCTGTTAGTAGTAAGGTGGAGTGGGTTGGGTGGGGAGCTGTTAGTAGTAAGGTGGAGTGGATTGGGTGGGGAGCTGTTAGTTGTAAGGTGGAGTGGATTGGGTGGGGAGCTGTTAGTAGTAAGGTGGAGTGGATTGGGTCGGGAGCTGTTAGTAGTAAGGTGGAGTGGATTGGATGGGGAGCTGTTAGTTGTAAGGTGGAGTGTATTGTGTGGGGAGCTGTTAGTAGTAAGGTGGAGTGGATTGTGTGGGGGGCTGTTAGTAATAAGGTGGAGGTGGTTGGAGACCTGGTGGTTCAGCCAGATGATCTTTATACAGCTACTAATCTAATCCACTTACGAAGAGCAGTTGGCCTAGACGCATTAGCTCTCGCTGGTTAACCCCCCCCCCCAACCACCCAACCCGAAGGCTAAATCGGACCACGCAGCAGCACGTCGGGAAGACTCCGCCCCTAAAAACTGCCCCCACCCACTGTCCACTGGATTGACCAGCCAAGGGGGGGATCTCAGCCAAGGAGCACCTGGTAGCTTGGAAGTGTTGACCCTACAACACCACCAATCGAACTTTGTAATACTGGGATAGACATAGTAACGTCCTAAAATGCACACATTCTCATCCCAGGGTCGTCTTAGACACCCTCTTATGGTTTTCTACTCTACACCAGGAAAATCTCTCCAATGAGATGGGACGAAATGTCTGCCTAGGAACAGTCTTCTCAAAGGCTGTATACTAGAACCATCAGTGTTGGTTGCCACAACTCACTCATGCCTCATAATGCCAACTAGTAGTCATAACCTGTTTCCAGCGTTATTTTCAATTGTAATTGGGTAACTACCATGCAGATAAGCTCTTTCTAAAGCAGATATCTCACGCACTGGTCCCCCTACAAGGTGGTGCTGCATCCCGGGTAACGCCAGGGGGTCGATGGCAACGTCTCTTAATAACACAGCCCCGGGGATTGGGTCACACATCTACTAAATAGATTCGTTCATCGAAGATTCCAGAACATTGTTTTATTCTGTCAATGGCAACCATCTAACTCGACCACATCTCTGTGTCATGACGACCTGGCCAGGTGTGTGGGTGCAAGGCGACCTGGCCAGGTGTGTGGGTGCAAGGCGACTTGGTTTAGGTGTGTGGGTGCAAGGTGACTTGGCCAGGTGTCTTGGTACAAGACGACCTAGCCAGGAGTGTTGGTACATGATGACCTGGCCAGGTATGTGGGTACAAGACGACCTGGCCAGGTGTGTCGGTACGCACTATACTATATAGTAAAACAAAATAATGCATTCAAAAAGAAATTTCAAGCATTTTTCCGTTCGATCAAATTACCGTCGATCAATTTACCGTCGACGAAATTTCTTTCGTTCAAATTTCCGGATATGGGGTTATTGACCGCATCCACTCCACCTTTTTTACACCGTGACTTCCACAAATTATTTACTAATGCTCTATCACGTTATTTTATCTTATTAAGTTAGTCCATTGTCTCGATCACGCCACTTCATCATTTAAAGTAGACCATTAGTGCAATTTTTTTTTAATGAAATCCCTTCTACTAACTTCGCGTTTGTGTGTTTGGGACAAAATCTTCGGATGGCAGCTAATTGACCCACTTCTCGTCAACCTGAAACTTGGCACATAGATTCGTTGCCGATGACATTGTAATAAAGTTGAAGTTTCCCCCTCCACTTCCCCTATCTCTCCACCCAATTACCCACAAAAATCAATTTTTCCTGCTTTTCAAGAAGACGATGAAGGTGCAGGATGGCCGAGCGGTCTAAACTGTCTCAAACCAAATAGCTGGTGGTCTGGACTTCAAACTCCACGAAAGGCAACCTCCCAAGCACACCGGGTGGATGGTTCTCGTTAGCCTTGGACGGCAACCCATCTAAGAGAAGGCAAACTCTGAATTTAAACCAGGAGCCATAATGATCAACAAATTGATCGTGGGCCCCTCAAATATAAGAAGAAGAGGAGGAAGAAATATAACGTCACGAAATAATATTCCCGATAACTGCGCTGAGTGAGATTCTTAAAACTATCGCATGCTCGTTTAGTGCGTAATATTTGCTTCTTTTTTTTTTCTGACATAGTTTGTGAAGTAAATATGTGATGTGAAAGCGGACGGGTGATTAGAATATTAATATAGTTCAGGGACGTTAAAAAGATGTGTGTTTGCGAGCCTTGCCATGTCACAATTCATCTAGGGTTGATACACACATCTTTCTTTTTAGGGGTTGCTTGGTTATTCATTGTTTTACAATATCATTGGCCAACATAAAGAAACGTTAGAGTCCGAAATGTGGGGATAAAAATGTATAAATAATTTTAATTGACGTCTGTTGAAGTGATTACGTTATAATGTCTATCGGAAAATGGGAGTATTTTTAGCTAAATGTTTGGTTGACCTCATCTGAAAATAATCCTTTTAAAGTAAACCTCAGAATTTGGATAATGTAATTTGTTTTGTTTCGTTGACGCAATAGTACAAATAATAGTACAAACAATAGTACAAACAATAGTACAAACAATACTACAAAAAATAGTACAAACAATAGTACAAACAATAGTACAAACAATAGTACAAACAATAGTACAAAAAAAGTACAAACAATAGTACAAACAATAGTACAAACAATAGTACAAACAAAAGTACAAACAATAGTACAAGCAATAGTACAAACAATAGTACAAACAATAGTACAAACAATAGTACAAACAATAGTACAAACAATAGTACAAACAATAGTACAAACAATAGTACAAACAATAGTACAAACAAAAGTACAAACAATAGTACAAACAATAGTACAAACAATAGTACAAACAATAGTACAAACAATAGTACAAACAATAGTACAAACAATAGTACAAACAATAGTACAAACAATAGTACAAACAATAGTACAAAACAATGGTACAAACAATAGTACAAACAATCGTAGAAACAATAGTACAAACAATTGTACAAACAAAAATAGTACAAACAATAGTACAAACAATATTACAAACAATAATACCACAAACGTATCTACAAGCAAATTTCTTGTTGGCATGCTCTCATACATTAACAGGTGACAAACGAAGAAGATTTCAACAGGATCGTAGGGCTAAAAGAACAGGTAGCAACCAATTAAGATTTCCTGCAGTGTAGGGTGCAACCAGAACAGGCAGGACTCAAAAATGGTTTCCTATAATGCAGGCTGCTACATGAAAAGATAACAACAAAAGAAGGTATCATACAATGCTGGGTGCTACAACAACAGATATCAAGCAAAGAAGGTATCATACAATGCTGGATGCTACAAAAACAGATATGAACAAAATAAGGTTTCATACAATGATGGGGGCTACAAAAACAGATATGAACCAATGAAGGTTTCATACAATGTTGGCTGCTACAAAAACAGATATGAACCAAAGAAATTTTCCTACAATGCTGGGTGCTACAAAAACGGTAGCTACCAAAGAAGGTATCATACAATGCTGGGTGCTACAAAAACGATAGCTACCAAAGAAGGTATCATACAATGCTGGGTGCTACAAAAACGATAGCTACCAAAGAAGGTATCATACAATGCTGGGTGCGACAAAAACAGATGTGAACCAAAGAAGGTATCATACAATGCTGGGTTCTACAAAAACGGTAGCTACCAAAGAAGGTATCATACAATGCTGGGTGCTACAAAAACAGATATGAACCAAAGAAGGTATTATACAATGCTGGGTGCTACAAAAACGGTAGCTACCAAAGAAGGTATCATACAATGCTGGATGCTACAAAAACAGATGTGAACCAAAGAAGGTATCATACAATGCTGGGTTCTACAAAAACAGATATGAACCAAAGAAGGTATCATACAATGCTGGGTGCGACAAAAACAGATATGAACCAAAGAAGGTATCATACAATGTTGGGTGCTACAAAAACGGTAGCTACCAAAGAAGGTATCATACAATGCTGGGTTCTACAAAAACAGATATGACCCAAATTAGGTTTCATACAATGCTGGGTGCTACAAAAACGGTAGCTACCAAAGAAGGTATCATACAATGCTGGGTGCTACAAAAACGATAGCTACCAAAGAAGGTATCATACAATGCTGGGTGCGACAAAAACAGATGTGATCTAAAGAAGTTATCATACAATGCTGGGTTCTACAAAAACGGTAGCTACCAAAGAAGGTATCATACAATGCTGGGTGCTACAAAAACAGATATGAACCAAAGAAGGTATCATACAATGCTGGATACTACAAAAACAGATGTGAACCAAAGAAGGTTTCATACAATGCTGGATGCTACAAAAACAGATATGAACCAAAGAAGGTATCATACAATGCTGGATGCTACAAAAACAGATATGAACCAAAGAAGGTATCATACAATGCTGGGTGCTACAAAAACGATAGCTACCAAAGAAGGTATCATACAATGCTGGGTGCTACAAAAACAGATATGACCCAAATTAGGTATCATACAATGCTGGGTGCTACAAAAACGATAGCTACCAAAGAAGGTATCATACAATGCTGGGTGCGACAAAAACAGATGTGAACCAAAGAAGGTATCATACAATGCTGGGTTCTACAAAAACGGTAGCTACCAAAGAAGGTATCATACAATGCTGGGTGCTACAAAAACGGTAGCTACCAAAGAAGGTATCATACAATGCTGGGTGCTACAAAAATGATAGCTACCAAAGAAGATATCATACAATGCTGGGTGCTACAAAAACGATAGCTACCAAAGAAGCTATAATACAATGCTGGGTGCGACAAAAACAGATGTGAACCAAAGAAGGTTTCATACAATGCTGGGTTCTACAAAAACAGATATGAACCAAAGAAGGTATCATACAATGCTGGGTGCTACAAAAACGGTAGCTACCAAAGAAGGTATCATACAATGCTGGGTGCTACAAAAACAGATATGAACCAAAGAAGGTATCATACAATGTTGGGTGCTACAAAAACGGTAGCTACCAAAGAAGGTATCATACAATACTGGGTTCTACAAAAACAGATATGACCCAAATTAGGTTTCATACAATGCTGGGTGCTACAAAAACGGTAGCTACCAAATAAGGTATCATACAATGCTGGGTGCTACAAAAACGATAGCTACCAAAGAAGGTATCATACAATGCTGGGTGCGACAAAAACAGATGTGAACTAAAGAAGTTATCATACAATGCTGGGTTCTACAAAAACGGTAGCTACCAAAGAAGGTATCATACAATGCTGGGTGCTACAAAAACAGATATGAACCAAAGAAGGTATCATACAATGCTGGGTTCTACAAAAACAGATATGACCCAAATTAGGTTTCATACAATGCTGGGTGCTACAAAAACGGTCGCTACCAAAGAAGGTATCATACAATGCTGGGTGCTACAAAAACGATAGCTACCAAAGAATCTATCATACAATGCTGGGTGCGACAAAAACAGATGTGAACTAAAGAAGTTATCATACAATGCTGGGTTCTACAAAAACGGTAGCTACCAAAGAAGGTATCATACAATGCTGGGTGCTACAAAAACAGATATGAACCAAAGAAGGTATCATACAATGCTGGGTGCTACAAAAACGGTAGCTACCAAAGAAAATATCATACAATGCTGGATGCTACAAAAACAGATATGAACCAAAGAAGGTATCATACAATGCTGGATGCTACAAAAACAGATATGAACCAAAGAAGGTTTCATACAATGCTGGGTGCTACAAAAACGGTAGCTACCAAATAAGGAATCATACAATGCTGGATGCTAGAAAAACAGATATGAACCAAAGAAGGTATCATACAATGCTGGATGCTACAAAAACAGATATGAACCAAAGAAGGTTTCATACAATGCTGGATGCTACAAAAAAGATATGAACCAAAGAAGGTTTCATACAATGCTGGATGCTAAAAAAACAGATATGAACCAAAGAAGGTATCATACAATGATGGATGCTACAAAAACAGATGTGAACCAAAGAAGGTATCATACAATGCTGGATGCTACAAAAACAGATATGAACCAAAGAAGGTATCATATAATGATGGATGCTACAAAAACAGATGTGAACCAAAGAAGGTATCATACAATGCTGGATGCCACAAAAACAGATATGAACCAAAGAAGGTTTCATACAATGCTGGATGCTACAAAAACAGATATGAACCAAAGAAGGTATCATACAATGCTGGATGCTACAAAAACAGATGTGAACCAAAGAGGGTTTCATACAATGCTGGATGCTACAAAAACAGATATGAACCAAAGAAGGTATCATACAATGCTGGATGCTACAAAAACAGATATGAACCAAAGAAGGTTTCATACAATGCTGGATGCCACAAAAACAGATATGAACCAAAGAAGGTATCATACAATGCTGGATGCTACAAAAACAGATATGAACCAAAGAAGGTATCATAAAATGCTGGATGCTACAAAAACAGATATGAACCAAAGAAGGTATCATACAATGCTGGATGCTACAAAAACAGATGTGAACCAAAGAAGGTTTCATACAATGCTGGATGCTACAAAAACAGATATGAACCAAAGAAGGTATCATACAATGCTGGATGCTACAAAAACAGATATGAACCAAAGAAGGTTTCATACAATGCTGGATGCTACAAAAACAGATATGAACCAAAGAAGGTATCATACAATGCTGGATGCTACAAAAACAGATATGAACCAAAGAAGGTATCATACAATGCTGGATGCTACAAAAACAGATATGAACCAAAGAAGGTATCATACAATGCTGGATGCTACAAAAACAGATATGAACCAAAGAAGGTATCATACAATGCTGGATGCTACAAAAACAGATATGAACCAAAGAAGGTTTCATACAATGCTGGATGCTACAAAAACAGATATGAACCAAAGAAGGTATCATACAATGCTGGATGCTACAAAAACAGATGTGAACCAAACAAGGTTTCATACAATGCTGGATGCTACAAAAACAGATATGAACCAAAGAAGGTATCATACAATGCTGGATGCTACAAAAACAGATATGAACCAAAGAAGGTTTCATACAATGCTGGATGCTACAAAAACAGATATGAACCAAAGAAGGTTTCATACAATGCTGGATACTACAAAAACAGATATGAACCAAAGAAGGTATCATACAATGCTGGATGCTACAAAAACAGATATGAACCAAAGAAGGTTTCATACCGATCAGGGCGCTACTAGACAAAGCTGACTCGTATGAAGCCTATAGGGTAGTCTAAAGTGGTGACACCATGCGTTGCATTGCACGTAGACAACACCAACGTTTGTGACGCCACTGCCAACGCATATGTGTCCTGCCATGTTGTCCATTCCAATATTTTGATAATTAATTATTTCCCCAATAGCCCCGTCTTTGCTCAAATATAACGACATTTTTTTATCCTCAAGTTGGAAGCTTTGATCCAACATTGCAACTCAAGCAATTAGTGTCTGTCTACTAATATTTTAAAGCATCAAACGTTTACTGAAGATTTTTTTACTGATCAAAGGAAATCAGTAGGCAATCAGTAGGCAATCAGTAGGCAATCAAAATATCAGTATGGTATGACAGGTTTTAATTTATTTTTTTAAAAGTATATAAATCTATGTCATACGAAGTTAAGTCAATGGTTCTCACATCAGCGTTTCAATGGAGTCACATTTGTAGCGCTAGGGTATTGCAATGGTTCTCACATCAGAGTTTCATTTGAGTCACACAAGTAACGTTAGGGTTTTTCAATGGTTCTCACATCAGCGTTTCTTTTGAGTCACATTTGTAGCGTTAGGGTATTGCAGTGGTTCTCACATCAGCGTTTCAATTGAGTCACATATGTAGCTTAAGCTTTTTGCAATTGTACACACTTTGGCGTTTCATTTGAGTCACACAAGTAACGTTAGGGTATTGCAATGGTTCTCACATCAGCGTTTCATTTCATTCACATATATAGCGTTAGATTATTGCAATGGTTCTCACATTAGAGTTTCATTTATCCTGCTTATGATCATACAAGTTTAGAAAGCAAACAACTAATAATCATCCGTAATGCTGAGAACGCCAGATTATTTAATTGAAATACCTTTAATGACAATTAGTGTTGATATTATGTTTTTTTTTTTTTTCAAACACAACTTCTGGTTTCTTCAAACACAACTTCTGGTCTCTTCAAACACAACTTCTGGTCTCTTCAAACACAACTTCTGGTCTCTTTAAACACAACTTCTGGTCTCGTCAAACACAACTTCTTGTCTCTTCAAACACAACTTCTGGTCTCTTCAAATGTACACTATTTATTCGCTTTTGTTCAAATGTACACTTTTCATTCTCTTGTGTTCAAATGTACACTTTTCATTCTCTTGTGTTCAAATGTACACTTTTCATTCTCTTGCGTTCAAATGTACACCATTCATTCTCTTGTGTTCAAATGTTGTCTATTCTCTTGTTTTACAGAATACAACTTAAGTAAACACTAACGTCGCGCCATGGATTCCTCGGACTCCGATGACACTGTTGTCATGACGTCACCCAAGGGGGAGACCTACCACGAGCAGGATGTCCAGCACTTGTTCCGGGCCATCCGAAAGGGCAAAGGTCATCTGACCCGATTCATGCTGGCCGCGTCCAACAACGCCCTCCTCAACTGTTGGGACAAGGAGGGCAAGACGCCCCTCATAGAGTGCTGCTACATCAAAGTAAGATACCTTCATCCATATGTCTAACCTTTTATCCATGTGTGTAACGCTTCATCCATGTGTGTAACCTTTTTATTCCTGTGTGTAACTCTTCATCCATATGGGCTACCTTTTATCCATGTGTTCAACTCTTCATCCATGTGTTCAACTCTTCATCAATGTGTTCAACTCTTCATCCATGTGTTCAACTCTTCATCAATGTGTTCAACTCTTCATCAATGTGTTCAACTCTTCATCAATGTGTTCAACGCTTCATCAATGTGTTCAACGCTTCATCAATGTGTTCAACTCTTCATCAATGTGTTCAACTCTTCATCCATATGTCTAACCTTTTTATTCATGTGTGTAACGCTTCATCAGTGTGGCCGACTCTTAATCCATGGGTCCAACACTATCCACGTTTCCAACTATGAATCAATGTGTTCATCTCTTCAACCCTATGTCCAACTCCTCATCCCCGTTTTCAACTCTTAATCCATATGTCAAAATCTTCATCCATGTATCCTTCTGTCCAATAATGTGTTATGTGTATGCTGATTTAATTCAGTTCGTCACTTCGTGTTCTGTGTTAGGGACAACATTGTTACTTTGCTCTTAGTGACAACATTGTTACTTTGCTCTTAGTGACAACATTGTTGCTTTGCTCTTAGTGACAACATTGTTACTTTGCTCTTAGTGACAACATTGTTACTTTGCTCTTAGTGACAACATTGTTACTTTGCTCTTAGTGACAACATTGTTACTTTGCTCTTAGTGACAACATTGTTACTTTGCTCTAGTGACAACATTGTTACTTTGCTCTTATTGACAACATTGTTACTTTGCTCTTAGTGACAACATTGTAACTTTGCTCTTAGTGAAAACATTATATCTTTCTCATATTTACTTTTCGTGTATGCATCATGCTGTCCCGTCCCTCATACCGTCCCCCTCCCACTGTTTCATCACTTGACACTGACAGTTGCATGGTCGGTTATTTCTAAGTCATTATGACGTCTACAAATAGAAATGAAACTCAACAAAAACTTAACTAAATGGCAAAGTCGCCAAAACCCTCTCTCTCTCTCTCTGTCTCTCTCCCTCTCTGACTCTTCCTCTCTATCTCTCTCTCTCTCTCTCTCTCTCTCTCTCTCTCTCTCTCTCTCTCTCTCTCTCTCTCTCTCTCTCTCTCTCTCTCTCTCTCTCTCTCTCTCTCTCTCTCTCTCTCTCTCTCTCTCTCTCTCTCTCTCTCTCTCTCTCTCTCTCTCTCTCTCTCTCTCTCTCTCTCTCTCTCTCTCTCTGTCTTTCTCCCTCTCTAACTCTCTCTCTCTGCCTCTCTCCCTCTCTCTATCTCTCTCTCTGTCTCTCTCCTTCTCTATCACTCTCTCTCTGTCTTTCTCTATCTGTCTCTCTCTCTCTGTCTGTCTCCCTCTCTATCTGTCTCTCTCTCTCTGTCTGTCTCCCTCTCTATCTGTCTCTCTCTCTCTCTGACTCTCCCCCTTTCTCTGTCTCCCTCTCTTTGTATGTGTCCCCCCTCACTCTCTCTCCTCTCTCTCTTCTCTCTCTCTGTGTGTCTCTCTCTGTCTGCCTGTCTTTCTCTCTCTTTCTCCCTGTCTCTCCTCCTTCTCTCTCTCTCTGTCTTTCTCGGTGTCTCTGTCACCCCTCTCTCTCTCTCTCTCTCTCCATTCTCTCTATGGAAGTAAAGTTAACTGTAATTTTTGTTGTCACCCCCCCCCCCCACATTCACACACACACCGAGAAGCTGTTTAAGCACTGTCAATTTGATTCCACAGAAGTTATAAGTACGTATGCAGCATTGGATTGTGGGTAAAATACTTTCAACACAAAATAAACAATTGTAACATCAATGAATATGTGAAACAGCCGTATAAATGAGATAGAAATAATCGAAGTACACACTGGTTATGATGTGGTGTGATGTGCTATGGTGTGCTTTGATGTGCTTTGGTATGCTATGGTGTGCTTAGTTGTGCTATGGTGTGCTTAGGTGTGCTATGGTGTGCTATGGTCTTCTGTGGTGTGCTATGGTGTGCTATGATGTTCTATTATGTGCTCTGGTGTGCTATGAAGCGCCTTGGTATGCGATGACGTGTCTAGTGTGCTTAGGTGTGCTATGGTGAGCTTAGGTGTGCTATGGTGAGCTTAGGTGTGCTATGGTGAGCTTAGGTGTGCTATGGTGAGCTTAGGTGTGCTATGGTGAACTTAGGTGTGCTATGGTGAGCTTAGGTGTGCTATGGTGAGCTTAGGTGTGCTATGGTGAGCTTAGGTGGGCTTTGGTGGGCTTAGGTGTGCTATGGTGAGCAATATCTTTAAAAAAATTAAAGATCGGATACTTCTATAGTAATGTTCAGTTCTGCGCATGATCTTTCGAGTTTCTGATTAAGTATTTGCCGTTTTCAATGTAGAAGGAAGGTCAAGGTCTTGTTGATTTTAAAATTTGAACTGTTGAGACAGAAGAAAGGTCTTGTTGAGGGTTATGAGAGATAATGGAACTCATTGACATACAGGTGACAAGAAAAGCTAAAGGATAATGAGTATAATGTCAAGGATAATGGCAACTGTGTGGACGGGCTGGGCCACTTATTGGATTACTTATCGACTATTGACTACTGCAATTCGACTAATGATAGCAGGCAAGGTTGCCTTTCAGACCCAAAACACAAGATTGGGGCATCTGAAGGGTATTATTCAAGGGGAGTTTGGATTTCTTTCACATGGGAGATAAGTGGACAGACAGGTGGTGTTTGTCTAGAAAGTAAGATTACTTTTGACTTAAGAGAAACTTAGGAGGCTCGTTGGATTTACATTGGGTCGTCTGATGGGGTGGGGGGGGGGATGGGGGCACGTAGATGTGTGCATGGATCCGAGAAGGGGACGCACACAGTGTATCGGTAGCTCTGAGAAAGGGGGAGTGTGGGGTGTCTGTAGACATCCCCGGGCGCCCCATGCTCAGGGCAGGGTGAGTTAACACAAGTGTGGGTGCCTGTGATCCCTGGAAAGGGTGGGAAGTTTACACTGGTGGGGGTGTCTGAAGAGGAGGATTTAACAAGGGTGGGGGGGAGGGTTCTTTCGTTGGAAGGGGTTGCTATAATCCTGACGTGCTCTGGTCGCATTAACCACAGCTACGCCTTTGGTTTTTACCATTCACTCTGTATGTGCCCTAAATTTGGCCCATTTACTCTTGTATGTGCCCTATATCCTATACTGTGTGTGCCCTATATCATACACAACTACACTGTAGGTGCCCCATAGCCTACACTGTATGTGCCATATTTCCTACACTATATGTGGCCTATATCCTACTCAACGACATTCTATGCGCCCCATATCCTACACTATATGTGCCCCATAGCCTACACTGTATGTGCCCTATAGCCTACCCAACGTCATCGTATGTGCCCCATATCCTACACTCTATATGCGCCATATCTACACAACGACATTGTATGTGCCCTATATCCTACACTCTATGTGCCCCATATCTACACAACGACATTGTATGTGCCCCATATCCTACACTCTATGTGCCCCATATCCTACCCACGACATTATATATGCCCCGTCACGTATCCAAATGACCATCATGTCGTGATGGATAAATCCAACGGGCCCCCATCCTATACTGTGTGTGCCCTATATCATACACAACTACACTGTAGGTGCCCCATAGCCTACACTGTATGTGCCATATTTCCTACACTATATGTGGCCTATATCCTACTCAACGACATTCTATGCGCCCCATATCCTACACTATATGTGCCCCATAGCCTACACTGTATGTGCCCTATAGCCTACCCAACGTCATCGTATGTGCCCCATATCCTACACTCTATATGCGCCATATCTACACAACGACATTGTATGTGCCCTATATCCTACACTCTATGTGCCCCATATCTACACAACGACATTGTATGTGCCCCATATCCTACACTCTATGTGCCCCATATCCTACCCACGACATTATATATGCCCCGTCACGTATCCAAATGACCATCATGTCGTGATGGATAAATCCAACGGGCCCCCATACGTCATCTTTCATTAATTTTTTTTTTCCCTTCATCTTTTCCATTCCCACTATTTTTTTCTCCGAGCGAATATTGTAAAAGCAGTGAAATGAAAACGAGAAAATTCACTGACAGAACAAATGGTAAGATCACGACATGTGATTTATGATGCTCAACTGTGCAAAAAAGATCTCTCCTCTTGGCCACAGGCCGGCCGGGTGAGCTCAGCAGCGATTCGGGTAATTTGTGACGTAAAAAGTTCCACCGTCCAGCGCTTTGTCTAACTTGAAGGATGCATGAATAAAAGATGTTGTGTAGGCAAACAGGCCCGGATTCAATTTGGTGTAAACATTAGTGAGGCTCAAGAGACGTCGTCCTCGACGCATGGGTTAATTGTTCAGGAGTTCTCTCCCCCTTGAACACTTGGGTCAGGTCGGCAGAAAGGACGATGACGTATGGGCTGGGGGAGCGTCGTCGTGTTGTGACGTATTGACGTTCACTATTTCAAGGGCGCATCTACAAGACATCGATGTCACACCAAACATGTAGCATGAGAAAATGACCAAGAACGAATGTAAAATATGTTGAAAGATTATAGTACAATCATATGTCAGATTGAAATATGGCCGTCTGCTGCTCTGACACTGGCTGCGTCAGCAATATGAACTCTGAAACAGCCGTTCCGCAAATGGTCATCCCGGGACCGGCACCGGTCCACGGGGCTTACGTTGCCGACTTTGCATATGAGTTATAAACCTGTGGGGAAATAGTTACACGTTTGAGACTCCTTTAAAAAAGTCTCTCAAAAATGGAGAATGTCTTCATCTTAAAATAACCAAGGTTATAGGCAGAAGTTCTTTCAGGCTTCTCTCCAAGAGGTTGGGGGGGGGGGACAATTGACTTCCTAGGTGGTGTACACTTGACGTCCTTGGAGGGGGGCTGGAGGCACTTGACTTCCTCAGAGGGGATCACTTGACTTTCTGGGATCACTAAACTTCCTCGTGTGGGGGGGGGGAGGGCACTTGACTTCCTGGGGGAGATCACTTGACTTCCTCGGGGGACACTTGACTTCCTCAGGGTGGGGAACATTTGACTTCCTGTTGGGGGAGCACTTGATTTCCTGGAGGGGAGATGACTTTACTTACTCCAAGTAGGACAACGATAAAATAAAACTACTGGCCTATTTTATTATTTTAAATTTTAAAACATTTTTTTAAAAAAGAGTACGAATTGATCGTGTGCTCAACGGTCACCGATTAAAATTAGTGCGACTAGTGCTACCAATAATTGAGCTTGTCGTTATCTCTGACGATCCCAATACTTAAATTGAAATTTAGCTATAGTATTCCATTCCAAATATTTGAAATCTTCATTGCATTGACCTACCTTCCCAACGACACAGATGCCTATAATTCTGGAACTTTGAAAGATAATAAATGAAATAGTTCTTGATAAAAATATTAATCTTTGTGCTCAAAATTAAGAAGTGTTATGCAATTTAAACACATTTCCATTGATTATGGTCGATAAACGAACTGTATCGTATCTTAACTATCAAACATTGGCAATCTCTTACAAATGTCTATCATCTTATTTTTTTAAAAAAATGCGATCTAATTGAAAAATAGCGTGGGCTATATATAATCATCACACTTCTGTAAAAAAAATATATGTATAAAAAAAGATAATCGCATTATGTTCAATGCAGTTGATTCCACGAGTGTTAACAGAGATAAAATTCAATGCTTAAAAAAAAAAAAAAAACACAAAAAACACAAAAAATGTAAAAATTAAGATGTATCAGTCGCACACTAATGGGCGCAAGTTTGATCAATTATTTTTAGATGATAAAAAAAATATATGAATAAAAAAAGATAAACGCATTATGTTCAAAGCAGTTGATTCCACGAGTGTTAAAAGAAAAAAAATTCAATGCTTAAAAAAAAAAAAAAAACACAAAAAACACAAAAAATGTAAAAATTAAGATGTATCAGTCGCACACTAATGGGCGCAAGTTTGATCAATTATTTTTAGATGGACATCGTTTGTATTTTCTTGGCATTTGTTGTTGTTTTTTAGATAGTTCACTGAACAATTTAAAGGAACGCAGACTTTGAAAGAGGGCAATGTACATTTCTCAAGTGCTTTTCTCTTTTTTAATCCTTTCTATTAACTTCACATTTGTGCTTTTGGAGCAAAATCTTCCGACGGCAAAATGACCCACTTCCCGTCAACCAATCGAGCTGAAGTTCGGCACAAGGACTGGTTGCCGAGGACAACATAGTCTTTCAAATTTTAAGCCAGATCCCCCAACCCCAAAAAATCAGTTAATCCTGTTTGTTTGTTTTTTTTAATTGGAAAGATGAAGGGAATATGACGTCACTGATTTCACGAAATAAAATTCCCGATAACTGCGCTGATTGAGATTCTTTTTAAAAAAAAAAATAATTATTATTATCGCTAGTGTGTTTGGTGCGCAATATTTGCTTTTGTTTTTCTGAAATATTTAGTGAAATAAATTATGCTACGATAGAAAAGTGGGTGGGGTCATTCGAAAATTAATAACAAATAAAATAATTTTAAAAAATGCCTTCAAAGATTTATTATTTTCAGGGGTTGTTTAATTAATATCTGGCTTTACAAAATAACCCCTACAGACTTAAAAACATAAGTTTTAAAGGTATTTCTATTATTAGTATTAGTAGTTTTATATTACTAGTTGTAGTAGTAGTAGTTGTTGTTATATTTAGCGCGGTACCCCAGCCTAGGGATGGGCTCACCACGCTTTATGTACAATTTAACAAACATAATCATGAACTTAAGAATTAACATACATTCATTAAATAACTTAAACAACTCTAGATTAGTCGCAAATTGAAAGTTGAATTTAAAACGCACACACACAGTTTTTGTGAATTTGTTTTACGATTTTCAATTCTATTCCCTTCATTATCGTTTGTACTTGCTTTTTAAAAGTCGTCAATTTCTTGTTTTAAATTTAGAGTTTTGTAAAAAAAAAAAATGCCTTAAAGATGATTGCAGAGTTTCAACAAAAGTGCCAAATGTCCATTGCAGTGGGGCAAATATTAGGTTAGTGGCAGCAGGGGAGGTCATGGTTTAGCGCCCCGCCCCCCACCTCTTTTCCCCCACGAAAAAATTATCTGCAGTTGGCTGAAAATGCAACCCATCGATAAAAGAAAAAGGGTGCCACCTATGTTGGAGCGCCTCATTATGCACCCTCCTGCCCTCGAAACTAGTTCACAAAAAACTAACTGACCCGTCTTAATTTGACATAAAGAAAAAGACCCAATCTACAGACACAATCAATAGACCCAATCTACAGACTCAATATATAGATCATAACTACAGACCCAATCTATAGATCATAACTACAGACCCAATCTATAGATCATAACTACAGATCCAATCTATAGATCATAACTATAGACCAAATATATAGATCACAACTATAGACCCAATCTATAGATCATAACTACAGACCTAATCTATAGATCATAACTGCAGAACCAATCTATAGATCATAACTACAGACCTAATCTATAGATCATAACTGCAGACCCAATCTATAGATCATAACTGCAGACCCAATCTATAGATCATAACTATAGACCCAATCTATAGATCATAACTACAGAGCCAATCTATAGATCCTAACTAGATTATAACTATAGACCCAATCTATAGATCATAACTATAGACCCAATCTACAGATCATAACTATAGACCCAATCTATAGATCATAAATATAGACCCAATCTATAGATCATAACTATAGACCCAATCTATAGATCATAACTATAGACCCAATCTATAGATCATAACTATAGAGCCAATCTATAGATCATAAATATAGACCCAATCTATAGATCATAACTACAGACCCAATCTAAAGATCATAACTACAGACCCAATCTATAGATCATAACTACAGACCCAATCTATAGATCATAACTATAGACCAAATCTATAGATCATAACTATAGACCCAATCTATAGATCATAACTATAGGCCAAATCTATAGATCATAACTACAGACCCAATCTATAGATCATAACTATAGAGCCAATCTATAGATCATAAATATAGACCCAATCTATAGATCATAACTACAGACCCAATCTATAGATCATAACTACAGACCTAATCTATAGATCATAACTACAGACCCAATCTATAGATCATAACTACAGACCTAATCTATAGATCATAACTGCAGACCCAATCTATAGATTATAACTACAGACCTAATCTATAGATCATAACTGCAGACCCAATCTATAGATCATAACTATAGACCCAATCTATAGATCATAACTACAGAGCCAATCTATAGATCCTAACTATAGATTATAACTATAGACCCAATCTATAGATCATAACTATAGACCCAATCTACAGATCATAACTATAGACCCAATTATAGATCATAACTATAGACCCAATCTATAGATCATAACTATAGACCCAATCTATAGATCATAACTATAGACCCAATCTATAGATCATAACTATAGACCCAATCTATAGATCATAACTATAGGCCAAATCTATAGATCATAACTACAGACCCAATCTATAGATCATAACTATAGAGCCAATCTATAGATCATAAATATAGACCCAATCTATAGATCATAACTACAGACCCAATCTATAGATCATAACTACAGACCCAATCTATAGATCATAACTACTGATCCAATCTGCAGACCCAATCTATAGACTCAATCTATTTATTCGCGGTACGAAAGTCTATTTATCTTAGTAATATTTTTAATATCTAATTCAAGAAAAATGAGTAAAGTTTTGTTACATTTTCGTTACATTTGTCCGTAATTTTTCGTGACACCCTGGGATCTCCAAAGGTACAGGCATTTATTCAGACTGCATTGTTTACATATTCATTTAAGGAAATAGCTAAAAGAAAGAAATAGTTTATTAGTATTTAAAAAAAAAAATAGAATTATTAAACAAAATCACCAGAAGCATCTGTAAACTTCTCTAGTGATGCTCAACTGAAGTCCGGCATCCGCATTTGTTGAATTTAAATATCTGAAACATATCTGGCATATCTGGGTTCTACATTTCGTCTCCCCCTCCCCCCCCCCTCCAAAACCACCGAGCAAAGTGACATTACAGGCACCATTTTATCTATACAAAGTACCTTGTAGTTGTTTAGTGTTGGCCAGATATTGTTTTTCTTAACTGAAAAAAATCCCTTTCAGATTGAGAAAGCACTACGGTCACGCAATTTTCGAGGGACTGAATCCACGTGACAGGTAGAGAAAGCAGTACTGTGACGTACTTTAAGGGGACTGAATCCACGTGGCAGATAGAGAGAACACTACTGTGACGTACTTTAAGGGGACTGAATCCACGTGACAGAAAGAGAAAGCAGTACTGTGACGTACTTTAAGGGGACTGAATCCACGTGACAGAAAGAGAAAGCAGTACTGTGACGTACTTTAAGGGGACTGAATCCGAGAGGAAGATAGAGAAAACACTACTGTGACGTACTTTAAGGGGACTGAATCCACGTGACAGATATAGAAAACACTACTGTGACATAAGATCCGGCCCGCATGATGACCACAAAATCAAACAATTTTGTAACGCTGAGTCGTAACGACACGCCAGCACCGTGAATGAGTTCAATCAATGGTTCTCAGAGTAGGACTAGGACTACGTCAAAATGTTCCATAGGCTGAGGGACGGTAGATTAATTTAAGGGGGAGCTTGTGAATTTTGCAAAGCTTATTTTTTTTTTTTAAATCAGAAAAAAAAATATATAAATAAACAGTATTTGATTTTCAACATTAAAAAAACCAGTCGTGAATAGATGTGACTGAGATGTAATACTCTCTAGCACAACTGTGACCTTTTCAGGAGTGGGCGTGGCACTAACAACCCAACCTGTGTACTTACCTGGGGGGAGTGGGGGGGGGGGGGCGAATGAACCAACCTGTGTACTTACCTGGGGGGAGTGGGGGGGGGGGCGAATGAACAGACAACTCTAACAAATTGACTATAGAATTACATGGGACCAGATAAAGTAGTAGGATATATCTGGCACTATTTCTGGTATGTTTTACTTGTCATTGACATCATTGTAATGCTTGATTCGGGTGTTTCATTTAAAATGCTTGATTTCATAATTATCTTTAACAATTCTGGACGCGGTATTGTTGGACATATATATAGGGTGGCCATCCGTTCCGATATATCTGGACTGTCACCGTTATGTGGACAAAATATAGGGTTGCAATCCGTCCCGATATATCTTGCCTGTCACCGTTATGGACCATATAAGTAATTATATTAAACTAGTTATAGCCCGCCAAACATTGGAGACTGCAATGCGTGAACTTCTCATCTACTAAAGTTACTAGACTAAGCATGAACTCAAATATCGCACATTTATGAATTCCACTTTTTGCTACCCCCCCCCTCCCCCAATGATACGTCACTGCACACTTTTTTTTTCACGCCCATGAACTATATTAAATATTCTGATATCCCAAACACTTTTAAACTGAATATTTTTTGTTTACACCATACTTAAATTGAGAAGACTTCATTTATCTAAAAATATTACGCACCAAACGAAGTTGCGTTATTAAAAAGTATAAATGATTTTGCGCAGTTATCGGGAATTATATTTTGCGCGCCAGTGAACTCATTATCTATATATAGCCTGCGTGGTGGTGGTGTTTGACCTTTGCTGGCGAATTATATATATATATAGATAGACACATTTTTTAAAACTTCATTTCTAAGCCCGTATCTCAGAGTGTCCCGACGCGGTCCCAGCTAGATATGGCAACCCTAGACACATATGTCCTCATTGCAAAGCTCGAGGAAGACAACACACCATTCCCTCGCTCAGCCCAGACAGCAGCAGCCAAACGAATAGCACGCGCCGAAACAGTGTAAGACGCCAGACACTACGTCACAGGTACATAACATCACGTCACAAGCCTCTTGGCGCCGATAGCGTTCATCGACGAAACTTAACACCCCAGACGCACCGCGCGCATATCACACCAATCGGTGCGCACCTGTTACAAGTCAATACCCAAACTTGCCAACTGTACTGGCGGCACGCTGTTCCGGTGGCTTTTTTTTCTGGTGACACCCTGCTCTAATGGCGGCCTGCTCGGGTAAAACCGACTCGAGCGAGCCCTGTCAAATTTTCATTTTACACTTGGTGTCACTCCCCCCCTCCCCCCCCCCCTTTTTTTTCGGTGAGGGTTTAACCCGGAGCAGTCCACACCTCCTAGTGATGCTAACGACAAAAATTGAAATATCTGACACCGATATTCCGGTGGCTTTTTTTTCTGGTGACACCCTGCTCTAATGGCGGCCTGCTCGGGTAAAACCGACTCGAGCGAGCCCTGTCAAATTTTCATTTTACACTTGGTGTCACTCCCCCCCTCCCCCCCCCCTTTTTTTTCGGTGAGGGTTTAACCCGGAGCAGTCCACACCTCCTAGTGATGCTAACGACAAAAATTGAAATATCTGACACCGATGAGTGGTGCAGTGGGAAGCTTGTCCAACCGAGTTGGTAGGAGGGGGCAGTCGTCCCCGGGCTGCACTTTTCGGGGCTGGCATTTTCATCGGATAAATATACTTTATTAAAAGGCTTAATTGTAATATGTAATATGTATATTTGTGGAATCCGTGAGTTAGGGTCGTCAATTTCAAAGCCCCTCACAAAATGTTGAGGACCCCTGCTCTAAATAATTTATAACACCATCTTCACATAAGTTCTAATTCACCGTTGTCATGGGCCTAATTGTTGTGTAGAAAGTGATTCCGATACGGTATCTGATGCTTTCGTTCCCTGATGTTGTCAGGCCAGTGACGTAGCGCTGCGTGCAGTTACTTTCTCCTTGCTCCAACCCTCCCAGGCCGCCAACCGTCACAGGCCGCCAACCCTCCCAGGCCACCAACCCTCACAGGCTGCCAACCCTCACAGGCCACCAACCCTCCCAAGCCGCTAACCCTCACAGGCCACCAACTCTCCCAGGCCACCAACCCTCACAGGCCGCTAACCCTCACAGGCCACTAACCCTCCCAGGCCGCCAACCGTCCCAGGTCACCAACCCTCTCAGGCCGCCACCCTCCCAGGCCGCCACCCTCCCAGGCCAACAATCCGCTTTCCTTAAAACTCATGTACTGAGCCGATCTCTCTACTCTCAACTTCCAAGGCCAATATTTATTCTCTGCTTGTTTGTATACAGTCTCATGGTACATTATCCCCTACACGCCATCCTATGGCCTACACGCTACTTAGAGAACTTTCACATCACCTACACCCCATCCAATGGCCTATACGTTACTTAGACAAATTTCACATCCCCTACACGCTATCCAATGGCCTACACGTTACTTAGACAACTTTCACATCACCTACACGCCATCCAATGGCCTACACGTTACTTAGACAACTTTCACATCACCTACACGCCATCCAATGGCCTACACGTTACTTAGACAAATTTCACATCCCCTACACGCTATCCAATGGCCTACACGTTACTTAGACAACTTTCACATCACCTACACGCCATCCAATGGCCTACACGCTACTTAGACAACTTTCACATCACCTACACGCCATCCAATGGCCTACACGTTACTTAGACAAATTTCACATCCCCTACACGCTATCCAATGGCCTACACGCTACTTAGACAACTTTCACATCACCTACACGCCATCCAATGGCCTACACGCTACTTAGACAACTTTCACATCACCTACACGCCATCCAATGGCATACACGCTACTTAGACAAATTTCACATCCCCTACACGCCAGCATATGGCCTATATGCTACTTAGACAACTTTCACATCACCTACACGCCATCCAATGGCCTACACGCTACTTAGACAAATTTCACATCACCTACACGCCATCCAATGGCCTACACGCTACTTAGACAAATTTCACATCCCCTACACGCCATCCAATGCCCTACACGCTACTTAGACAACTTTCACATCACCTACGCGCCATCCAATGGCCTACACGCTACTTAGACAACTTTCACATCACCTACACGTCTTATATCACCTACGCAGCATTACATGAAAGATAGGATCAAGAAAATGAAAGACTGACTTTTCCAGCATTCATAGTACCAGCATTCATGGTCCCAGCATTTATGGTCCCAGCATTTATGACCCCAGCATTTATGGTCCCAGCATTCATGGTCCCAGCATTCATGGTCCCACCATCCATGGCCCAAGCATTCATGGTCCCAGCATTCATGGTCTCAGCATTCATGGTCCAAGCATCAATGGTCCCAGCATTCATGGTCTCAGCATTCATGGTCCCAGCATCGATGGTCCCAGCATTCATGGTCCAAGCATTCATGGTCCCAGCATTCATAGTTCAACCATTCAACTGTTTCAATGTGCTATGTAACTGTTTCTGTGTGCTGTGTAACAGTTTCAATGGGCTATGTAACTGTTTCAATGTGATATGTAACAGTTTCAATGTGCTATGTAACTGTTTCAATGTGCTATGTAACAGTTTGATTGTGCTATGTAACGGTCGGGCTGTGTCATTCAATTACTGTGTTGTGATACGTATCTTCCCAAATGTGCTAAGGGGTGCGCATGATACTTTGCCTAGAACTAGGTCACATGACCTCAGAAAACGATGTTAGAGTAGACGTCTTCATTCCCTTCTCCTACAAGACTGATATGTGGTTGGACGTCATGAGATCATGAGACGTTTGAAAAGTTCATGTTCCTTTATTTACCGGCTAAATGTCCAACACAAAGTCCAACACACAGTCCAACACACAGTCCAACCCACAGTCCAACACACGGTCCAACACAGTCCAACACACAGTCCAACACACAGTCCAACACACGATCAAACACACGGTCCAACACATGGTCCAACGAACGGTCCAACACACAGTCCAACACACAGTCCAACAAACGATCAACATAGTGAAACACACGGTCCAACACAGTCCAACACACAGTCCAACATAGTCCAACACAAAGTCCAATATAGTCCAAACACACAGTCCAACATAGTCCAAACCCACAGTCCAACATAGTCCAACACAAAGTCAAACATACACCAACACAGTCCAACATAGTCCAACACACGGTCCAACATAGTCCAACACACGGACCAACACAGTCCAATACATGGTCCAACACAGTCCAACACACGGTCCAACATAGTCTAAAACACAGTCCAACACAGTCCAATACACGGTCCAACACAGTCCAACACACGGTCCAACACAGTCCAACACACGGTCCAACACAGTCCAACACACGTTCCAACACAGTCCAACACACGGTCCAACACAGTCCAACACAGTTCAGCACAGTCCACAGCACAGTAAAACACAGTCCAACATGTTTCAAGACAGTCCAACACAGTACAAATAATGCATTGTTACGCACTGGCTTCTATTGTGAGAGCAAAGGGCGATACCGTTCAAACAGTGCACAACAAAGGACGATACCGTTCAAACAGTGCACAACAAAGGACGATACCGTTCAAACAGTGCACAACAAAGGACGATACCGTTCAAACAGTGCACAACAAAGGACGATAACATTCAAACAGTGCACAACAAAGGACGATACCGTTCAAACAGTGCACAACAAAGGACGATACCGTTCAAACAGTGCCTAACAAAGGACGATACCGTTCAAACAGTGCACAACAAAGGACGATACCGTTCAAACAATGCACAATAAAGGACCATACCGTTCAAACAGTGCACAACAAAGGACGATACCGTTCAAACAGTGCACAACAAAGGACGATACCTTTCAAACAGTGCACAACAAAGATACCATAGAGAAATATAATAACGAAAATACGACACCTAATACAGTACTAATTACAATTAATAATATTTATTTTAGTAATTAAAAACAAAAGAAAATATAGACTAATTACAAATCACCAACTTACAGTACGGTAGATCTTGTACCGGTACACAGTTAACACAGTGTGCCAATTAATAATGATGAATGCTAAATAAACACATATAAGTACACAAACAATAATACACGTCTCGTGAAGTTAAAAATATCTATCAATCTCCGCCCCTCTCTGTGCCTGTCAATCCGTTATGTATGTGGGTCTAACGACGCGTGTAGAAACGCCATTACCTTTCTAATACAATCGAGAACCTTCGACAAGATACTTGAAGACATGCTTACCATGTTTAATTGGAAGTCGGTAGTAAACAAGAGACATCAAAGAGATTTAACCACGCCCACAACAAACGTTACCGTCTGCTAGGAGTCGAATGCGGGGTCAAAGAAAGTTCAAGCACGGGGGAAAAGTGTACTACATAAAAGCATACAAACAACAATCACTGATGTTCCGAATACATAGTGTCCAAGACAATCCGACACAATCCAGTACAGCTATTTATATAAACGGCCTGGCAAAACAAATACTCGTTGATTATGTCTGTCCTATCACCGCTAAAATGTCTTCAGTCAGATCTGTCATCAAATCTAATCTACTCATGTTGTCTACTCATGATGTCCGAATCATAAAAGCACACGGCTTTTTTGTGACTGAGTTAGATCAAGATTCCTGAATAATGATGCCTGTGTCATGATCCCTGGTTCATGATTCTGGCTCATGATTTCTGGCTCATGATGTCTGGCTCATGATGTCTGGTTCATGATGTCTGGCTCATGATGTCTGGTTCATGATGTCGGGCTCATGATGACTGGCTCATGATTCTGGCTCATGATTCTGGCTCATGATGTCTGGTTCATGATGTCTGTCTCATGATGTCTGGTTCATGATGTCTGGCTCATGATGCCTGGCTCATGATGTCTGGCTCATGATGTCTGGCTCATGATGTCTGGCTCATGATGTCTGGTTCATGATGTCTTGCTCATGATGTCTGGCTCATGATGTCTGGTTCATTATGTCTGGCTCATGATGTCTGGCTAATGATGTCTGGCTTATGATGTCTGGCTCATGATGTCTGGCTAATGATGTCTGGCTAATGACGTTTGGCTCATGATGTCTGGTTCATGATGTCTGGCTCATGAAGTCTGGCTCATGATGTCTGGCTAATGATGTCTGGCTGATGATGTCTGGCTAATGATGTCTGGCTAATGATGTCTCGCTCATGGTGTCTGCTCATGATGTCTCGCTCAAGATTTAAAGAAATATTACAAAGTTAAACTTATAATATAATAAAAACAAACATGATGTTCCAGCAAAACGTCTTTCCTCGACAAAACATTACATCGCCATCTTTACATTTCTTACTTTGGAAAATCAATTTTAGAAAACATAAAAGTCAGAATATCAGATATCTATATCGAAGATTGGATCACTTCAAGCTAAATTAATGTCATATTTTCTTTTTCCTTGTTTCCATTTTGTGTTATCAAAATTCTTAATATTTGAGTTATATATAGTACTCAGCCAACATCCCCATCACTCCATCCACACCCCACATGCTACCCCACTCGTCACACTCCACCCTATCCTCGACACTCCACCCCACTCCCCACTGTTCTACTCTCCACACTCCATCCTACTCCCCACCACTCTACTCCCGACACTCCACCCTACTCCCACCACTCTACTTCCCACATTCCACCTTACTCCCACAACTCTACTCCCCACATTTCACCCTACTCCACACCACTCTACCCCCCACATTGCACCCTACTCCCATAACTCTACTCCCCACATTCCACCCTACTTCACACCACTCCCCACATTCCACGCTACTTCCACCACTCTACTCCCCGCACTCCATCCTACACCCCCAACACTCAAATCCCCACGACTCCGACCCACTCCTTATCCTCCCAGTATTTGCACTAATCTTTCAAACTGATCATCCCCTCAAGTAAGATAATCCTTGAAAAATTATCCCAATCAAAATTAACTCCCCAGTGGGTCTTGTGTAAGTTGATAGGGGAGAGAACTCTACTTTGTTAGATCTGGGAATTATCGTTGGTGATGTCTCCAAGGAGATGATGTCACGTGAGACCAGCTTATATGGTGAAACCCGATCTACATCTCTCGAACCACTGATGGATTTAAATAACTGAGATGGTTGATTAAAATAGGCTACCGCTAAAATAAGTTTTCCCGATGTTAGTCACAGAGAATTTAATTTACTCCCAGAAATTAGAAACCTTTCAGAGGTTACTGGGTCAAACTGAACAATTTGGTTTACATAAGCACTGGATGGAAATTGAGTGGTCAGAATTTGTTCAGTAAAAAAAAAATAAGTATTTAATTACAAAAGTTTTCTTTTTTCAAAAATTAAGTTAAAGTGCAAAACGAAAACCTTGCAAGACTTGATGGGAGTGTGAAACGTTTATCTGGCAAATACTAGAAGGGAGTGTCAAACGTTTACCTGGCAACGCTAGATGGGAGTGTGAAACGTTTACCTGGCAACCCTAGATGGGAGTGTGAAATGAAAACCTGGCAAACCTAGATGGGAGTGTGAAACGTTAAACCGGCTTCCCTAGATAGAAGTGTAAAACTAGAAATGTCTATATTTTATCCATTAATTTTCTTCCCCAAAGTCAACTGTCATAGATTTAACATATGACTGCATGAAGGAAATAGTGCAACAAGATATACTATAGCTTTGTTGGTTTATTTGTTGCATAGTTGGTGGTTTACGAAAACAGTGAGCTAAAATTTCCGCTATTCTTAGAGTGTTGAAATAAGATTCACAGCTGAACCCCTCTCTTGGGTGTGTCGTAGATGCCACTCCTGTTATTTAGAAGAAACTGGAAGAACAGTATCAGATAGGTTCACTGAACATCCTCGTGGTATCGAAAAAGGTAAACTTTCACGGGTCTCATCCCATTTCAACGGAGATAAGGACATAGAGAAATCAGATGTTTCCATCATGGCACTGATTTCCGGCACAAAAACAGCAGCGAGACCTATGAAGGAAACAAATTAATTCAGCTTTTTCGAACAATATCACGGTATGGAATTAATTCAATTTTCTCCTACAAATGATCCTTAATTTATCTGTATTTCATATTTGTTATATCTTCTTCTTCTATATTTTTAGGACCCACGATCAATAAATCTCCAAATTTATATTTATCCGATAAAATCGTTTTTTGCACAGTACTAACGAATACATTCTTTTACTTCCTGGACTTTTGATTTTGAAAAACTCAACTTCCTGCAATACATGAAACTGGCAAATACATCCGTTTTTAAATTGATTTCTACTTTTTTTTAAATTTCCTTATTTGTTTATTTGTCCTGTCTGCTCTACTTTTATTGCCCTGTTTTATATTTCAAGCTCCACAAACCTGGTTCCACAAACCTGGTTCCACTAGTTCCTTCACAAAGCCACAACGCAATCCTTCATTTTAATTCTATCTTTTACTCTAATCAAGTCTTACAGATCTTCCATCGACATGTCCAAAATACTCCTGCGTGACACGCATAACCTATTGTTCCAGATAAACAAGGATCATATCTGATTTTAATTAATTGTATAAGTCTGTATGTAACCATGTAAAAAAAGAGTCCTGGTATTGAAGACAGTAGTGCCACACAGAACACAGACACAGGACAGACGGAAGACAACAGGAATCGTACCAAAGATCACATACTACTTACTACAGACAAGAGGCAATATCACCAAGACAACATAAACCTTACAGACAGAAGCATCATTCCAAAGACGATATACAACATGCTACAGACAACAAACATCATACCAAAGACAACATACAACTCACTACAGACACGAGGCATCGTACCAAAGACCACGTACCACAGACAACTAACTACAGACATCATACAACGAACTACAGAACACAGACCTTCTTTAATTGTTACTTTACATACTTCACAATGTACGTCTGCTGTTAAGAAAAGGGTCACTATGTTTAAAAGTAAAAAATATAGGATACGTCCTTGATATTGTGTAGGATATTTGAGAAGGATTAAAACCGGAAGTAATCCATCTTAGCCTCGCCAGTCGTTAAGGAACATTCGAGACCATTTGTCTTCATTATGTCAACTGAACGCTGAAATTCAAGGAACACATTAGTGTTGGAGTTGTCTTTTAGCCGTCTACGTCATCAATCATCGCACTCAAAGGTGGCTTTTACTGTGGTAGTTGTGATAGTAGACTCACAAAAGGTGGCTTTTAATGTGATAGTTGTGATAGAAGACTCACTAAAAGGTTGCTTTTACTGTGGTAGTTGTGATAGTAGGCTCACTAAATGTGGCTTTTACTGTGCAAGTTTTTATAGTAGACTCACTAAAGGTGGCTTTTAGTTTGGTAGTTGTTATAGTAGACTCACTAAAGGTGGCTTTTAGTTTGGTAGTTGTGATAGTAGACTCACTAAATGTGGCTTTTAGTTTGGTAGTTGTGATAGTAGACTCACTTAAAGGTGGCTTTTACTGTAATAGTTGTGATAGTAGACTCACTAAAAGGTGGTTTTTACTGTGGTAGTTGTGATAGGAGACTCACTAAAAGTGGCTTTCATTGTGGTGGTTGTGATAGTAGACTCACTAAAAGGTGGTTTTTACTGTGGTAGTTGTGATAGTAGACTCCCTAAAAGGTGGCTTTTACTGAGGTATTTGTGATAGTAGACTCACTAAACGGTGAATTTTATTGTTCGCTTGGGATAGTAACCGCAGAGTGTGGTAGTTGTCATAGTAGACTCACTCAAAGTGGCCATTATAGTATGCTTGGGATCGTAACCCCAGAGTGTGTAGTTGTCATAGTAGACTAACTCAAAGGGCCTTTATGGTATGCTTGAGATCGCAACCATAGAGTGCTGTAGTTGTGATAGTAGAATCACTGAAAGTGGCCTTTATGGTATGCTTGAGATCGTAATCCTAGAATGTGGTAATTATGACAGTAGACTCACTCAAAAGTTGTTTTTATTGTATGCTTGGGATCGTAGTCACAAATTTTTAAATATTTTTAAAATGACGTCATACTCTACACCACCATCTCCCGAGGTCCCCCTTCCTTCCCCTTAATCACGTGATTGACCTCAACCTTCTCCCTTCTCCCGCAATTTTTTTCCCAGATCACAACTGTCTTGTCTATCATTGCAGGATTTGCATTTACCTCACCGTTGCATCACACACAAGATATTTACCTCAACTTTGTATCACACACAAGACACCAGACATTTACCTCACTGCTGTATCACACACAAGACACCAGACATTTACCTCACTGCTGTATCACACACAAGACACCAGACATTTACCTCACTGCTGTATCACACACAAGACACCAGACATTTACCTCACTGCTGTATCACACACAAGACACCAGACATTTACCTCACTGCTGTATCACACACAAGACACCAGACATTTACCTCACTGCTGTATCCCACACAAGACACCAGACAATTACCTCACTGCTGTATCACACACAAGACACCAGACATTTACCTCACTGCGGCATTACACACAAGACACCAGACATTTCTTTACCTAACGGTTGTATCGCCCATAAAACTCAAGACACTCCAAATGTGTGTGGAATTTTTTTTTTTAAATAGAAAAGAGCAAAATAAGGATATTTATTTTAAGGAAATAGAAATAAAGAGATAAGAAAAGAGAAGTGGTCATTTTTCATTCTAAAAAGACGGCTGAGAGGCGAGCGTGGAACTGCATGGCTAGCGCTACGACCAACACAAGAATGGCGCCTCTTGAAAGCATTTCCTAAATCCTTTTTTTATTTTTTTATTTTTTTATTGTATGGATGGAATGTCCTACTTTATAACTATTGAAACACTCATCCTCCCCCCCCCCCACACACACACCCACATCCAAACCCAAACAGACAAACACACAAACATAAAAAAAGTTATTAATGAACACACAAAGTTTTCCAATAATACTAAAAAAGATAAGACACACAGTTATTATTTGAAGATGGGAAGAAATGCTTTCAGAGATTGTGACATAGTAGATCTCCCAAGCAGCTTCAACGCCCGTCACGGCAGATTAGATCCCCCATCTGAACCAGGGGTCACGGCAGTGTATTGGGTGTAGTGGGTCCTTCCGCGAGATGTCGGATGTCAGCAGGGTGGGGATGTCGGCGGGCGCACGGGTGGAGATGTCACCTGACGCAGGGTGGGAATGTCGCCTGTCGCAGGGTGGGGGATGTCGCCTGTCGCAGGGTGGGGACGTCGCCTGTCACAGGGTGGGGATGTCGCCTGTCGGAGAGTGGAGATGTCGCCTGTTGCAGTGTGGGGATGTTGCCTGTCGGAGGGTGGAAATGTCGCCTGTTGCAGTGTGGGGATATTGCCTGTCGGAGGATGGAGATGTCGCCTGTTGCAGTGTGGGGATGTTGCCTGTCGGAGGGTGGAGATGTCGTCTGTCGCAGTGTGGGGATGTCGTCTGTCACAGGGTGGGGATGTCGTCTGTCACAGGGTGGGGATGTCGTCTGTCACAGGGTGGGGATGACGTCTGTCACAGTGTGGGGATGACGTCTGTCACAGGGTGGGGATTACGTCTGTCACAGGGTATGTCTGTCACAGGGTTGGGATGTCGTCTGTCACAGGGTGGGGATGTCGTCTGTCACATGGTGGGGATGTCGTCTGTCACAGGGTGGGGATGTCGTCTGTCACA
>CAXITT010000275.1:506276-534641 GCA_964033795.1 Lymnaea stagnalis
TCACGTTGTAACAAACAACACGGTCACGTTGTAACAAACAACACGGTCACGTTGTAACAAACAACACGGTCACGTTGTAACAAACAACACGGTCACGTTGTAACAAACAACACGGTCACGTTGTAACAAACAACAGGGTCACGTTGTAACAAACAACACGGGTTACGTTGTAACAAACAACACGGTCACGTTGTAACAAACAACACGGTCACGTTGTAACAAACAACACGGTCACGTTGTAACAAACAACACGGTCACGTTGTAACAAACAACACGGTCACGTTTTAACAAACAACACGGTCACGTTGTAACGAACAACATGGTCACGTTGTAACAAACAACACGGTCACGTTGTAACAAACAACAGGGTCACGTTGTTGTTCTTGTTGTTTCCAAACCACCTTGAATGCAGTCCCATGGCTTCATACGTTTTCTAAAAACTGTCTGCTGCGTCAAAGGTTGGGTTGACGGGTAACCTACTCTGTGGGTTGACGGGTAACCTACTCTTTGGGTTGGCGGGTACCCTGCTCTTTGGGTTGGCGGGTAACCTACTCTGTGGGTTGGCGGGTAACCTACTCTGTGGGTTGGCGGGTAACCTACTGTGTGGGTTGGCGGGTAACCTACTCTTTGGTTGACGGGTAACCTACTCTGTGGGTTGACGGGTAACCTACTCTGTGGGTTGACGGGTAACCTACTATGAGTGTTGACGGGTAAAGTGGGTTGACGGGTAACCTTCGCTGTGGGTTGACGGGTAACCTACTATGTGGGTTGACGGGTAACCTACTCTGTGGGTTGGCGGGTAACCTACTCTCTGGGTTGGCGGGTAACCTACTCTGTGGGTTGACGGGTAACCTACTCTGTGGGTTGACGGGTAACCTACTCTGTGGGTTGGCGGGTACCCTGCACCGTGGGTTGATGGGTAACCTTCTCTGTTGGTTGACGGGTAAGCTACTCTGTGGGTTGACGGGTAAGCTACTCTGTGGGTTGACGGGTAACCTACTCTTTGGGTTGACGGGTAACCTACTCTTTGGGTTGACGGGTAACCTACTCTGTGGGTTGGCGGGTACCCTGCTCCGTGGGTTGACGGGAAACCTACTCTTTGGGTTGACGGGTAAGCTACTCATTGGGTTGATGGGTAACCTACTCTGTGGGTTGACGGGTAAGCTACTCTGTGGGTTGACGGGTAACCTACTCTGTGGGTTGACGGGTAACGTACTCTGTGGGTTGACGGGTAGCCTACTCTGTGGGTTGGCGGGTACCCTGCTCCGTGGGTTGACGGGTAGCCTACTCTGTGGGTTGACGGGTAGGCTACTCTTTGGGTTGATGGGTAACCTACTCTGTGGGTTGACGGGTAAGCTACTCTGTGGGTTGACGGGTAACCTACTCTGTGGGTTGACGGGTAACCTACTCTGTGGGTTGACGGATAACCTACTCTGTTGGTTGACGGGTAACCTACTCTTTGGGTTGACGGGTAACCTACTCTGTGGTTTGACGGGTAACCTACTCTGTGGGGTGGCGGGTAACCTATTCTTTGGGTTGACGGGTAACCTACTCTGTGGGTTGACGGGTAACCTACTCTTTGGGTTTACGGGTAACCCTCTCTTTTGGGTTGACAGGTCACCTACTCTGTGGGTTGACGGGTCTCCTGCTCTGAAGGTTGTGCCTTCTGTCTATCTTTGCATGCACTTGTACCTGTTTGGACACCCTTTAGGGTAGCAGTTGTCTTTGACGATACGATACGGCACTTAAGGAATACGAGGGTTGGGGAAGGGGTCATCATCTCAGATAGGGGACAACGCCTTGACAACACAAGTTCAGAACTCCAGATGAAGAGTCATCTCATTATATTGACTCATTGCGCAACTTAATTGTCTATATCTAAAGTATTCTTTTGGGGTTAGAGAGTATATTTGTTCAAAGCTTCCAAATGACGCCATGAAATATGTTTCTAACATTTCCCACGTCTTATACTGGTTAATGAGGTGGGAAAGTGACGCAAGTGGGCCTTTGGCGTTAGGGTTAGGATATTAGATTAGGTATCGAAAATGGGTAAGGTGTAGAGTGTAAGGTTAGGTGAAGAAAATGAGGTTAGGATATGGGGCTAAGTTAGGAAAAGTAGTTAGGGTTAGAGGAGGGGTTAGATAAGGATAGGAGATTAGTTTGGTATAGTAATGAGACTAGGATTTTTGGTCCAGTTAGGTTAGGGTGTTAGGTTAGGATAGGAAATTAAGGTTAGATATGGTTTAGGTTAGAATAGAGGGTTAGGTTAGGAAAGGATTAGGTTAGGATAGGGGTTAGGTTTGGAAATGCGCCTAGGTTAGGATAGGGCCTTTGGTATTAAAATAGGGATTTTGTGTAGGATAGGGAATTAGGGTTAAGAATGGGGGTTAGGTTAGGAGCGGGAGTTTAGTGTTGAATAGGGGGATACAACCCTTACACTCCAAAATATTAAATGATTCTCCACTTTGTTCTGAATATTAGAAGGTGCGCAAATAGCACTTTGCGGTGCATGGGTTTACAGACAAAATGCATTTTAACTTATTTGGCTCAGCACGTCATGATTTGGTCAGCACACGGGAAGATCACGTGCCGTCCTCTCCACAAAGCGAAGTGCAGTTGAGTGATGAGTTGACTCAGTCAAGATGTTTATTACTGCCCCCAGGGATTCGTGAGCCGATCATAAAGATCATTTCTATGGCATGCTCAAACTAAACATTCAAAAATCGATAATCGTCGCGCCGATGATTGAGGTGATCTCCCTAAAGTGAATAGTCGCAAACTTTGATAAAGTGTAATGATAACAGGACGTGGTCATCAGCTCGGGTAACTGGTGTAATGGGTCCTTTGATAAGGCGCTGACCCGTCACAACATAAGGGCACACACGGCTACTGATCAGGACTGCTGCACACACACAAAACACCTTGAGCAGTAATGGCCCACAAAATATACCTATAGCAGTAATGGCCCACAAAATATACCTTTAGCAGTAATAGCCTATAAAATATACCTATAGCAGTAGTATCCCACAAAATATACCTTTAGCAATAATAGCCCACAAAATATACCTTTAGCAGTAATGGCCCAAGAAATATACCTTTAGCAGTAATGGCCCACAAAATATACATTTAGCAGTAATGGCCCACAAAATATACCCTCAGAGGTAACAGCACATAAAATACCAGCATTCCTTATTGGTTTACAAAGTTCGTCACCAGCATTTCTCATTGGTTTACAAAGCTCGTCACCAGCATTTCTTATTGGTTTACAAAGTTCGTCACCAGCATTTCTCATTGGTTTACAAAGCTCGTCACCAGCATTTCTCATTGGTTTACAAAGTTCGTCACCAGCATTTCTCATTGGTTTAAAAAGGGGTTCACCAGCATTCCTCATTGGTTTACAAAGTTCGTCACCATCATTTCTCATTGGTTACAGCTTAAAACAAACAAGGGGAATTGATATTTTAACATACTTTACCATCAAGTTCCCATGCAAGGTTTCGAAATTTTATATAAAAATGAAACGTGTCTTTGCAGAGATTGCTGTCAAATAGAAAAATTAAACTTGATTCATTTTTTTTTTATTGTTTATGATTTAAGGACACTTTTAAATTGTTGATGATAAAATGACACTTTCAATAGTTGATGATAAAAGGAAACTTAACATTTTACAAGATAAAATGACACTTTAAATTGATGATGATAAAATGACACTTTAAATTGTTGATGATAAAATGACACTTTCAATATGAACTAGAAACTACCTGTTTGGTTGCATTGGGGGGGGGGGGGGGGGGGGGGTGGGGGCTTAAATGAAAAACTGGAGATATGTTTATTCCTGAAGATTAAGAGAAAATAAAAGTGGAATCTTCAGCGATGAAAATAGAACAATCTAACATAGTTATGCATTGGTCAAACAGTTTAAAATAAACATTCTTATCTATATATAAATTACTGGATATTGGTATGGTATATTCTACTACTTGATATAATATATACTTCTACTTGGAAAGGTATATTCTACTACTAGGAATGGAATATTTACTATTTGGAGTGGTATATTTTACATCTTGGATTGTAATATTCTACATCTGGAAATGGTATATTTACTACTTGGAATGGTATATTCTACGACATGGAAATGTACATTCTTCTACTTGGAGTGGTATATTTCACTACCTGAAATAGTATATATATATATATATATATATATATATATATATTAGCTTAAAATTAAAACAATCGTAATTAAAGTAGAACAAATTGAAATAGATAAATTATCTTTGAGATCTGTCTGTAGCAATATGTAGCCATATGTAGCAATCTTTAGCCATACGTAGCCATATGTAGCCATCTGTAGCCATCTGTAGCAATCTGTAGCCATCTGTAGCAATCTGTAGCCGTATGTAGCCACTATGTAGGCATATGTAGCAATCTGTAGGCATACGTAGCTATTCGTTGACTTACGAAGCAATCTTTAGTCATCTGTAGCCGTATGTAGCCACTATGCAGTCATCTGTAACCATCGGTAGGCTTGCGTAGACATATCGAGCCATCTGAAGCAATCTTTAGTCTTCTGTAACCATCTGTAAAAATATGTAGTCTTCTGTATCCCTCTGTAGTCTCCTGTAGTCTTATGTAGATATCTGTAGCCATCCATTTTTACACTAATGTAACCGTCTTTAGAACTACGTAGCTTTTTGTAGCCATCTGTAGGCTTTTAGAAGTCTTTAGCCATATGTAAACCTTCAGTAGAGTTATGTACACTAATCTGTAGCCTATTGTAGCCTTCTGTAGCCTTCTGGTCAAAATGTGTTCAAATTTCGCTTGTACAGATTTGACAATGATATTGATATCCAGTCATGACTGCCTTAAATGTGTAACCGTGCAGAGTCTATCTGTGTGGCCACGTTATCCAGCCCCACTGAAGATAATGACAATCACCATCGATCGTTCAGTGTAACGACTCAGAGTAAGCCAATCTATCAAGCACAATAACTCTCATTAAAGCTGCATAGAACAAAGGGTTATCTGCTCGATTAATTTACCCGAAAACAGTTCTTATGTTATGACAGCTGGGTACAAAAATGAATGACACCGAACATGTTTATATACAATACGTTTATATTTATTTTCCCCAGCAATCTTTTTGTTGACAAAAGTAGATGATGTCTATTGTTCATGTACTTTAAACAAAGTTTGAATGTGGGCCTCTTTATAGTAAGTTTGAATGCGGGCCTCTTTATAGTAAGTTTGAATGTGGGCCTCTTTATAGTAAGTTTGAATGTGGGCCTCTTTATAGTAAGTTTGAATGCGGGCCTCTTTATAGTAAGTTTGAATGTGGGCCTCTTTATAGTAAGTTTGAATGTGGGCCTCTTTATAGTAAGTTTGAATTGGGGGGGGGGGCTCGTTATAATATCATCAGCATGCTTTAGATTACTTCAAATACATAGCTAAACAAGTGTCATTGCATATGGCTAAACTACTGACACATTGCATATGGCTAGACTACTGACACATTGCATTTGGCTAGACTACTGACACATTGCATAAAGCTAGACAGCTGACATATTGCTAGACAGCTGACACATAGCTATTACAAAAAACTGCTTCATAGCATATTATATAGCTTTCAGCTGCTCAATTGTTCAATCACAGCAATGTAGTTAGAGCTTGTATTCCCAGAAGTAATTACATCTTCTATGTTAAACACTAGACGATGTCTTCCCTTGAGACTATAACAATGCCATTTAACAAAATCGGAACATAATTTCTGTTGCCAAAATTACTCCATTAGTTTGAGAATTATTCAGTGACATTTGATCGCACAATTTACATGTTAATGATGGACATTATTTCCTGTTTTTAACCTGTTATTATTGCTATTTTGCGAGTCTCCTGAATTTAATCAGCGTGTGAAACTGTGTTCAACCAGTTGGAGACGAACACCTCATCAATACGTTTGGCTGTTGTGTGTACTTGGCTGTTGCGTGTACTTGGCTGTTGTCTGTACAGTACACATGTGAGGTGTGTTTTTGGTGGTAGAAAGTATACATTCGTACACACTGTTACAATAAAAAATACACACACATAAACACACTATTTTACATTAAGGTGCGCACACACACACACACACACTCACACATACATACATCCTTTCAAATGAGAACACACACAAACACATAAGAACTGTTCCATTCAAACATACACATACCATGTTCCATTAAAGCAAACACACACTCACACTCTCGCATAAGCCCCCCCCCCAACAATCACACACAATGACACTCACATCAGCCCCCACAACCACACACATTCTCGCATTCCTACATCTTGATAAGGTGGTGCATCCCCATTGTTACGTCTCCAGTCGACCGTGACGAATCAACAGCTTCAGCCAAGCAAGGAAAAGCAATCATCGTATTTTATTTAAATATCCATCATTGAAGGAAAAGATCTTTAATGGTTAATTTTTTTAATGTCATGGTTACTTTTGAAAGATTCTTAATGGTAGGTTAAAAAGATCTTTGATGGTTTGTTATAAAAGATCTTTAATGGTTAGTTTTAAATGGCTAGATCCCTAATGGCGGGTTAAAAAGATTTTTTAAGGTTTAGTTACAAAAGATCTTTCGTGGTTAGTTTTAAAAGATCCTAGATGGTTAGCTAAAAATATATTTAATGGTTAGTTAGAATTGGTATTGATCATCTACCAGTGATATTGATCATCTATCAGTGATATTGATCATCTACCAGTGATATTGATCATCTATCAGTGATATTGATCATCTACCAGTGATATTGATCATCTATCAGTGATATTGATCATCTATCAGTGATATTGATCATCTATCAGTGATATTGATCATCTATCAGTGATATTGATCATCTATCAGTGATATTGTTCATCTATCAGTGATATTGATCATCTATCAGTGATATTGATCATCTACCAGTGATATTGATCATCTACCAGTGATATTGATCATCTATCAGTGATATTGATCATCTACCAGTGATATTGATCATCTATCAGTGATATTGATCATCTACCAGTGATATTGATCATCTACCAGTGATATTGATCATCTATCAGTGATATTGATCATCTACCAGTGATATTGATCATCTATCAGTGATATTGATCATCTATCAGTGATAACGATCATCTACTAGTGATATTGATCATCTACCAGTGATATTGATCATCTACCAGTGATATTGATCATCTATCAGTGATATTGATCATCTATCGGTGATAACGATCATCTACCAGTGATATTGATCATCTACCAGTGATATTGATCATCTACCAGTGATATTGATCATCTACCAGTGATATTGATCATCTATCAGTGATATTGATCATCTACCAGTGATATTGATCATCTACCAGTGATATTGATCATCTACCAGTGATATTGATCATCTACCAGTGATATTGATCATCTACCAGTGATATTGATCATCTATCAGTGATATTGATCATCTATCAGTGATAACGATCATCTACCAGTGATATTGATCATCTACCAGTGATATTGATCATCTACCAGTGATATTGATCATCTACCAGTGATATTGATCATCTATCAGTGATCTTGATCATCTATCAGTGATAACGATCATCTACCAGTGATATTTATCATCTACCAGTGATATTGATCATCTACCAGTGATATTGATCATCTATCAGTGATATTGATCATCTATCAGTGATATTGATCATCTACCAGTGATATTGATCATCTATCAGTGATATTGATCATCTACCAGTGATATTGATCATCTACCAGTGATATTGATCATCTACCAGTGATATTAATCATCTATCAGTGATATTGATCATCTACTACCAGTGATATTGATCATATACCAGTGATATTGATCATCTACCAGTGATATTGATCATCTATCAGTGATATTGATCATCTACCAGTGATATTGATCATCTACCAGTGATATTGATCATCTACCAGTGATATTGGTCATCTACCAGTGATATTGATTATCTATCAGTGATATTGATCATCTACCAGTGATATTGATCATCTACCAGTGATATTGATCATCTATCAGTGATATTGATCATCTACCAGTGATATTGATCATCTATCAGTGATATTGATCATCTACCAGTGATATTGATCATCTATCAGTGATATTGATCATCTACCAGTGATATTGATCATCTACCAGTGATATATATTAACTATCAATGATATTGATCATTTTCCAGTTCTATTGATCATCTAACAGTGATATTAATCATATAAAAATGATATTGATCATCTACCCATGATATTGATCCTCTACCAGTGATATTGATCATCTAGATAATAATAATATTAAGTTTATTTGAAAATCACGCTTCATCCCCAAAGGCTCGAAGTGCGGTACAAAGTCAATGATATTAAAAGAGAAATGAAAAAATGTACATTATACCAAATTGAAATACAAAACGCAACATTACAAAAACTACATACGAGAATACCCATTCTAAGTCTTTCATCCCTTGCAACCATAATAACACAGGCCACTTTACCTCTAGGAGATAATAGCTAGCTGGAAAAGATGGTAGACAACATCACCCCAGCAGGTGTTTGAGAAATAGATCTGTTTTCAATTCGGTTTTGAAAGACTCCAGTTTCTGGCTGTTTCTGAGAGCGACAGGAAGTGTGTTCCAAATTGTCCGGCCAGCAAATGCGAACGTGCGCCTTCCGTAAGCCTCAAGGCGAACACCTGGTGTCGAGAGTTTGCCATTATCGGATGAGCGGAGTTGTCTAGTGCAATTGATCATCTACCAGTGATAATGATCCTATACCAGTGATATTAATCTACCAGAGATCTACCAGTTTTTGGGGGTAGTTTTGGTTTCTGCCGATGCACGGTTGATTCTCCGTTTCCAGCCAAAGGGTTTGAGGCTTTCGGTCGTCTACCAGAAGTCATTCTGTCATTTGTGACATTTGTATTGATTTATTATTATCAGCCTAGATAATGTTGTAAATAGTCTTCACTTTAAATGTAAGGGAATGACAGGAATATTATTATTTTTAAAAAAAATAATAATAACTAAAATAAGGAAACTTGGCATCAAATTAGTCACGTGTCTAGACATAAATGTAAAAAAACGAGAATAATGAAACCTTTTGTACTTTTTGACAAATATATTTATTGACGTCAGTGAAGTTTAGTTTGCCCTTTAATATAAAAGGCAAGCCTACACTTACGTGTGCATGTCTCCCTGTTTCGTTAAGTAATGATCTAGTTTGGTCTGGCGTATTATCGTACCACGCAACATAAATCAACGTTAGCTCAACATTTGTTCAGTCGAGGTGAAATCTAAAAGTAGCCCGCCAATAAAAGAGATTGCAGATAAACGAAACAAATTTTAAGTCGACCAATAAAAGGCGTGTTTCAACGGAAATGTATGGCGTTAGTGGAACACAGAGTTCCTTCAAAGCCCATATCCGGATATTGTAGTGAGAGATATTATCAAACGATAGGCTAAGCTGCCCAGCGATACTAAACATGGCTAGGTAGCCGTGTAATTATATTATAAAAGGCAAAAGACGCCTAACGGACAATAGTGTATACCCATTACCATCACAGGTCATATTTATCTCAATATTTGACTTCATAAGTTGACAGATCTGAGTTGTCAATGAGTCTACTATTTAACTTCATAAGTTGACAGATCTGAGTTGTCAAAAATGTTCCAAGCACACTGCCTTCCATTTAACACTATAACAAAGTTATTGAAATATTGAAAGTGAAATGGACTGTAAAATGTATATTGAGTGGAGGCAAAATACAGTGCACTGGAAAAACGAAAATAGGAGGGGGGGAAAAAAAGGGGGGGGGGGAGGGTGCAAAACAATTCTTTCAGACCAACTGTAACAAAATGGACACATTTAGTGATACGGCAAAATATCAATACTAAACTGATTGCTTTCCAATCAACTTTCGAAACAAGTTGAGTTTTCATCCATCAACTTTTAAATCATCCATCTTTTATTCAATCAAATTTCAACTTTCCATAATACCAAAAATGCACTTTTGACCCATCTTTGGTTGCCCCGCTGTGCTGAGTAAACATTTCATTCAGCAGAATGGAGCTGTAGAAGAAGGTTCTAGTTGACATAAAAAAACTGGTGGTGATTTTCTCGTCATCTCTCTGACTTTTTAACGGTTGTTTAGTCTCTGTTCTACGCCATCTTGTTTTAATGTCTGGCCGAATCTGCCCCACATATCATGACTTTATTCCTATTATTCCGTCTTGCACTACTTATCATGATATTATACCTATTATTGCATCTTGCACTACTTATCACGACTTTATACCTATTATTCCATCTTGCACTAGTTTTCATGACTTTATACCTATTATTCCATCTTGCACTACTTATCATGACTTTATACCTATTATTACATCATGCACTACTTATCATGACTTTATACCTATTATTCCATCGTGCACTACTTATCATGACTTTATACCTATTATTCCATCTTGCACTACTTATCATGACTTTATACCTATTATTCCATCTTGAACTACTTATCATGACTTTATACCTATTATTCCATCTTCAACTACTTATCATGACTTTATACCTATTATTCCATCTTGCACTACTTATCTTGACTTTATATCTATTATTCCATCTTGCACTACTTATCATGACTTTATACCTATTATTCCATCTTGCACTACTTATCATGACTTTATACCTATTATTCCATCTTGCACTACTTATCGTGACTTTATACCTATTATTCCATCTTGCACTACTTATCATGACTTTATACCTATTATTCCATCTTGCACTACTTATCTTGACTTTATACCTATTATTCCATCTTGCACTACTTATCTTGACTTTATACCTATTATTCCATCTTGCACTACTTATCTTGACTTTATACCTATTATTCCATCTTGCACTACTTATCTTGACTTTATACCTATTATTCCATCTTGCACTACTTATCTTGACTTTATACCTATTATTCCATCTTGCACTACTTATCTTGACTTTATACCTATTATTCCATCTTGCACTACTTATCATGACTTTATACCTATTATTCCATCTTGCACTACTTATCATGACTTTATACCTATTATTCCATCTTGCACTACTTATCATGACTTTAAACCTATTATTCCATCTTGCACTACTTATCATGACTTTAAACCTATTATTCCATCTTGCACTACTTATCATGACTTTAAACCTATTATTCCATCTTGCACTACTTATCATGACTTTAAACCTATTATTCCATCTTGCACTACTTATCATGACTTTAAACCTATTATTCCATCTTGCACTACTTATCATGACTTTAAACCTATTATTCCATCTTGCACTACTTATCATGACTTTAAACCTATTATTCCATCTTGCACTACTTATCATGACTTTAAACCTATTATTCCATCTTGCACTACTTATCATGACTTTAANGGGGGGGGGGGGGGGTGGGCCCTATTTGGGTTTCTTATAAACTGCGTTACTTGTATTCCTTTTTTTCTTTAAGTCCTTAGCCCCCCCCCCCCCAACCGTACCATTCCTCCATATTAAATTTTTCAAAGGATTTTTACGAAAATCTTAAGTTTTATGTGTTATTTATTTTTAAAAACAATATTGTGACAGGATAATTTAGATGTATTCAACAATTTTAGACCAATATATTGTGACAGGATAATTTAGATCTATTCAACAATGTTAGAACAGTATTGTGACAGGATAATTTAGATCTATTCAACCATGTTAGAAGAGTAATTTGACAGGATAATTTAGATCTATTAAACAAAGTTAGAACAGTATTGTGACAAGATAATTTAGGTCTATTCAACAAAGTTAGAACAGTATTGTGACAGGATAATTTAGATCTATTCAACAATTTTTATGAAACAAAATGCTGAGAACGTTTTGAACGAGGAAGTCATTAATCCTGTACATGGGTGGACAAAGCCGCGAGTACTTGGAGAAACGATTCCACACACCCCCAACCAATTCTAAGGATTCTAGCCTCATTGATGTGAGCACTTTAAGATCGATACCACCCCATACAAGGATAGTATCCTCATTGATGTCGTGAGTACGTTAATATTTATACCACCCCCCCCCAAATCCAAGGATAGTATCCTCATTGATGTCGTGAGTACGTTAAGATCGATACCACCCCCCATCCAAGAATCGTATCCTCATTGATGTCGTGAATACGTTAATATCGATACCACCCCCCCTATCCAAGGATAGTATCCTCATTGATGTCGTGGGTACGTTAATATTGATACTACCTCCCAAACCAGGATTGTATCCTTTTTGATGCCGTGAGTACGTTAATATCGATACCACTCCCCATCCAAGGATCGTATCCTCATTGATGTCGTGAGTACGTTAATATCGATACCACCCCCAATCCAAGGATAGTATCCTCATTGATTTCGTGAGTACGTTAATATCGATACCACCCCCCCCCATACAAGGATCGTATCCTCATTGATGTCGTGAGTACGTTAAGATCGATACCACCCCCCAATTCAAGGATCGAATCCTCATTGATGTGAGTACGTTAAGATCGCTACCCCCCTCCCAAATCCAAGGATCTTATCTTCATTGATGTCGTGAGTACGTTAAGATCGATACCCCACCCTTCCCAATCCAAGGATCTTATCCGCATTGATCTGACGATTGGGGAAGAAAGAGCGAAAAATAGAAAGCAAATTAACCAAATTTAACTCCCCTGAATTCAAGCTCAGTTGCTGGAATTAGCAAAAGAGGGTTGGGGTGTAAAGAGGGGGGGGGGCATGTTTGGGGGTGGACAGTTGAAGGGCTATTCGCTGTAATGAAAGGCCAATGGCTGACTTTGAGAAGCCTGAAATAGCCTGACCACAGGTCGCTAACGTGATGGGGATACTGCTCCCAATTTCCAGACATTCGGATTGTAATGCACTTCCATTATTTAACGTGAGCAAGTGCAAATAAATCTCAACGTCTGGGGTGTGTGTCAAGGACAATAGCGGTCTGAATGACGTGACGCGGCATGTCAAGGACGTCAGCCTTCTTGGAAATAAATATATCTGAATGACGTTACGTGTCGAGGACGGTATCAGACTTGGAAATAATTATATCCGAATGACGTGACATGACGTGTCAAGGACGATAGCCGTTTGGCAAATATCTTCCAGTTCTATAAAATTGCGCTGTATTGCTTACAGTTTAGTTGGTCACGCTCTCTTACACCGTGAAGTAAGTGCCGAAACTTGAGCCAATAAAAAAAAAAACACATCTCTTACTTTAGAGACTCGTTCGCTTGCAACCCTTTTAAAGACATTTCCTTGAAATGCGATGAATTATAAAGACATGTTTTCCATGTTGGATCAGCTCATTAAAAATTGTTTTTGTTACATTTCTATGCCATTAAAAGGTAAAGGTTCTGTGTGCATAAAGCTAAACTTTATTTCAGGATAGTTAATGACTTTGAATAAACTAGGCATCAGAATACGGAGTAACGATGTAATGTCTGACTGGACGTGTAATGACAACCTGGCAGGCTGTATAGATGTACATACCTTCACAGCCCACTGGTACATACCATCACAGCCCACTGGTACATACCATCGCAGTCCACTGGCACATACCATCACATCCCACTGGCACATACCATCACAGTCCACTGGTACATACCATCGCAGTCCACTGGCACATACCATCACAGCCAACTGGTACATAACTTCATAGCCCACTGGCACATACCATCACAGTCCACTGGCACATACCATCGCAGTCCACTGGCACATACCATCACAGCCAACTGGCACATACCATCATAGCCCACTGGCACATACCATCACAGCCCACTGGCACATACCATCCCAGCCCACTGGCACATACCACCACAGCCCACTGGCACATACCATCACAGCCCACTGGCAAATACCATCCAAGCCCACTGGCACATACCATCCCAGCCCACTGGCACATACCATTCCAGCCCACTGGCACATACCATCACAGCCCACTGGCACATACTATCACTACCCATTGGCACATACCACCACAGCCAACTTTCACATACAATCACAGCCCACTGGCACATACCATCCCAGCCCACTTGCACATACCATCACAGCCCACTGGCACATACCATCAAAGCCCACTAATTCATTCCACCAGTACCCCCTTATGCACTCTCCAATGATAAATACCTTCAGGGCCCACTGGCACATACCTCTAGTGCTCACTGACTGGTACCTCTAGTGCCCACTGACATATACCTTTACTACACACTGTTGTATACCTTTTCTTCCTACCCCAACAAGGGTGTCCCACGCCCTCAGGGGCCAATTTGATTGTTTAGGGTGGCAATTGGAAAATGAGCGGTCTAGAATTTGACATCCAACCGTCTATATCATTCGCACTCTTGAGAAAACATTTTCCTTACTCATCGCTAAATCTGGGGAAAATCCTACTATATGAGACAATTTAATCAAACCATCAATAGAGTATTTTTTAAAACTACTCTGGAAAAGGATGACAAAGACGTGAAAGCTGTGCCACTCAGTAACAATACTGTTAGCAGAAGAACAGGCGAAATGAGTGAAGATATTGAAATACAACTTGTCCAAGGCTGAAAAACAAGCAAATGAGAGGTGACACTTGTTAATGTCGATCATCTGAACAGTCTATCGGCTGATTTAAAAGAAAGATTTTCTGATGTGAAACTAATTGATTTTCCAACGTGGATGTTAGTCAATGTGTCTGATATTTCAAATGCACCTTGTCAGCAAGAAATTCAAAATGCAGAGTCAGTTGGGAAACTTTATTTAATGTAAAAGGAGCGATGGCTTTGTGAGCAAACAGAAATCAAATATGCAAATTCAACTAAATGTGCTTGAAAACTATTGTTACCGTTTCCATCTTCACATTTAGATAAATGTTGACTTAGTGCCATAAATGGTTTGTTGCACACACACACACAAACACACACACACACACAAACATCGGCTGGTTATAACGCAACGGGGAGACTTGAGTCTGAAGCTAATTTAATTGGAACCTAATATAAAATCTCTTTGCAGCAAGCATCAAGCACAAACATCTCACTGAATTGAAATCATAAATAATTACTAATAAATAAAATAATATAGGGAAATCTGTCATTAAAATTATTTCGTACTTGAATTTCAGCTCTCCATTAAAAGTTTGAAATCATCGAGAATGCCAGAACTCTGGTTGTCGTCAAACTTTAATACCGCTAATACCTTTTGGGTAACAAGGGACTGCTAGTGGTAATAAGGACATTTATTATTAAGAGTGACAGCTATTGGTAAGAGAGACCACAATTGGTAAGACGTACCGCTATTGATAGGAGAGACCACTATTGGAAAGAGAGACCACTATTGTTAAAAGGGGCCACTATTGGTAAAAGGGACTACTATTAGTGAGACAGACCGCTATTGTAAGACGGACCGCTATTGGTAAGAGGGACCACTATTGGTAAGAGGGATCGATATTGCTAAGAGGGGCCGCTAGTGGTAAGATGGACCGCTATTGGTAAGATGGACCGCTATTGGTAAGATGGACCGCTATTGGTAAGATGGACCGCTTTTGGTAAGATGGACCGCTATTGGTAAGATGGACCGCTAGGTGAGAGGGACCACTATTGCTAAGAGAGAACACTATTGGTAAGAGGGGCCGCTATTGGTAAGAGGGATCGATATTGCTAAGAGGGGCTGCTATTGGTAAGAGAGAACAGTATTGGTAAGTGGGGCCGCTATTGGTAAGAGCGACCACTGTTGCTAAGAGGGACCACTATTGGTGAGGGGGGACCGCTCTTGGTAAGTGGTACCACTATAGTTAAAAGGGACCGCAGTTGATTAAAGGGACCGTTAATGGTAAGAGGGACCGGTTTTGTGACCGTTAATTGTAGGAAATAACTCACATTAATAGCAGATACGATTATCTCAACTTTAAATGGAATCGTTAATCACCCAGTAATTCTGTCGAAACAGCAACGGTCCTCAGATCTTAGAGACATGGCCACCTTTCACTGGCCACCTTTCTCTGGCCACCTTTCTCTGGCCACCTTTCTCTGGCCATCCATGTCATCCGTGCATCATGGCCTGGTCGTTAAGTTGGTCTGCCCACGACAAAGGTTTTACACGCTTGGGACAAAGGAGACAAACACAGCCGACATAGATATACACACTTGGAACAACAGAGATAAACACAGCCGACATAGATATACACACTTGGAACAAGAGAAAAAAATGTGGGCGAAGTAGTTGATGTGCAGTGCAGGATCCATATTTGTGACAGTGACATGAAAGATTCCTTTAAACGCAACAAGATGTATCCATGACCTAGACAAAGCGTGGACAATTCATGTGATGCGGTAGTGCTACTGAAAGTGGTTGTAGCAGTGACAGTGATAGTAGAAGTGATGGTGGCAGTGATAATGGCAGAGGTAGTGGCAGTGATAGTTGCAATGATAGTGGCAGTGAAAGGGGCAGTAAAAATGGCAGTGACAGTGGCAGAAACAGTGACAGTGCAACCCAAGTATGTCGTTGTTTGGATCAAGTTGTGTAGGGCTTGTGTGTGGTGTGTCAGATATATGACGAAGTGGTCGTGTGCGTTATGTCAGATGTATTATGATGAAGTGGTGGTGTGGCAGATATACGATAACCCAGTGATGGTGTGTGGTGTATCAGATATAGGATAACACAGTGATGGTGTGTGGTGTATCAGATATTTGATGACGAAGTGTTGGTGCATGGTGTGTCGGGATACCCGGATACAAAGTTAAAATTCTACTATGATCAGACCAATGATACTTTCAATCTACTATCATCACAACTATGATAGTTACAAACAATCTCCTATCATCAGAAAAATGATACTTTCAAACAATCTAATATCATCAGAACAATGATACAAGCTCAACTACTCTGTTCCTGACTTGTGTTAGACCAAATCTAAAAATATCCCTGAAGTCGACCATTTGAACGACCATTTTAACGACCGTTCTAACGACCGAACCGGCTGGTCAGATCCGCGGGAAGAATAAAAGATGGCGAACGTGACTGACATATCAAAGTTAATGACACCAGTGACGTCAGCAGAGCCATGCCACCAGGGCCAATGATTTTTACCCCGTCCTGAATCGTCTGCTTAGAATCTACGCAGTTTACCAGATACAAATGGTTGGTTGGTTGGTTTCAGTTGGATCTTGAACACATTTCGGCATATGACTTTGGGTTTCCCAAACATGTTTTACATATGACTTTGAGTTGCCCAAAAATGTTTGACATATGATTTTGAGTTGCCCAAACATGTTTGAAATATAACTTTGAGTTGCCCAAACATGTTTGAGATATGGCTTTGAGTTGCCTAAAAATGTTTAACATATGCCTTTAAGTTTCCCAAAAATGTTTGACATATGACTTTAAGTTTCCAAAATATGTTTGACATATGACTTTTAGTTGCCCAAACATGTTTGTCATATGACTTTGAGTTGCCCAAATATGTTTAAGATATGAAGTTGAGTTGCCCAAACATGTTAGACATATGACTTTAAGTTTCCTAACATGTTTGACATCTGACTTTGAGTTGCCAAACATGTTTGAAATATGACTGAGTTGCCCAAACTACGAAAAATTTGAAAATGACTTAATGTACATGAACATATTAGTAATAGGGAAGAGGTCGAAGGAGGTCAATCACTTTTTATTTATAGAAAAAAAGGTGTTTGAAAAACGCAGATGTTAATCAGAGTACAGGCAAAGCAATATTAGTAGAGGCAATGCAATCAGGGTACACGCAAAGCAATCATTGTAGAGGTAATGCCATCAAGGTACAGACGAAGCATTTAATGTACATTCAAAGCAATCACGGTTCGGGCAAAGCGAAAAATCAGGGTAGAAGCAAAGCAGTCACGGTAGAGGCTAAGCAATTTTTGACTTGCAAATTTGATAAATTTCTTGAGACCTTTTCAGCAAAATCACCACAACTAGAATAGACCAATGTGCCAAACATGCAATTGAATCCCGAACACCTCGAGGACTTTTGGGTTAATCGGGAACATGCATGCTGAAAAACAACTGTGGATAACTAATGATAGTTTATCAAACAAAAGAAGAAATAATCGTAACAAAAGTTTTGAACCATTTCTTTGTTCATAAGTGTAGTCTAGATCCACCTAAACTCAATCATCTAAACATATGATCTACATCCACAAAGACTCATTGATCTAAATGACATGTCATCTAGATGAACCTATACTCATTCATCTAAACCTGTGATCTAGATCCACATAGACTCAACTTCTAAACATGCCAGCTAGACCCACATAGACTGATTCATCTAAACATGTGTTCTAGATCAACCTTAAATCATTCATCTAAACATGCGATCTATCTAGATCCACCTAAACTCATTCATCTAAAAATATGATCTAGATCCACATAGAGTCAACTTCTAAACATGCCAGCTAGACCCACATAGACTGATTCATCTAAACATGTGATCTAGATCACATAAACTCATTCATCTAAACATGCGATCTAGATCCACGTAGACTTATTGATCTTAACATGTCAACTAGATCCATCTAAACTCATTTATCTAAATATGTGATTTAGATCCACCTAGACTTATTCATCTAAACATCTGATCTAGATTTATTGATCTAAAGATGTGACCTAGATCCCCCTAAACTCATTCATTTTAGTTTGCGATCTAGATCCACATAGATACATTCATCTAAACATGTCCTCTAGATCCATCTAATTTCATTCATCCAAACATGTTTCACCATCTTGACGTGCAACACTACTGATCATCCAAATTACCTCCCCCTGATTCCGCTACATCTGGATTTTCACCCATTTATTGCACAAATTATCTTTAGTCTATTGTGAGCCCCCCCCACCCCTTTTCCTCTACCAACCATGCCCTAATTACATCACAATCATATTATGCGACTGGCAAGAAGCCATTACCATCAGATTATAAGACTAGTGAGAAGCCTGTTCACTCAGAATATAAGATTGGCGAGAAGCCATTTCCACCAGATTATAATACTGTTGAATAGCCGTTTACATCAAATAATAAGACTATCAGAAGCCGTTTCCATCAGATTATAAGATTGGTGAGATGGCATTTTCATCAGATTATAAGAGTGGTGAGATGCCATTTCCATCAGATTATAAGAGTGGTGAGATGCCATTGCCATCAGATTATAAGAGTGGTGAGATGCCATTTCTATCAGATTATAATACCGTTGAGAAGCCATTTCTATCAGATTATAAGATTGGCGGGGAGCCATATCCATCATATTGTAAGACTGGTGAGAAGTCATTTCCATTAGATTATAAACTGGTGGGAAGCCTTTTCCATCAAATTATTAGATTGGTGAAATGTCATTTCCATCAGATTATAAGACTGTCAGACGCCATTTCCATAAGATTATAAAATTGTTGAGAAGCCATTTCCATTACATTATAAGATTGGTGAAAAGCCATTTCCATCAGATTATAAGACTGATGAGAAGCCATATCAACCCGATTATAAGACTTGGGAGAATTCACTTCAATCAGATTATAAGATTGGCGAGAAGCCATTTCAACAAAATGATAAGTTTGGTGCAAGCCATTTCCATCAGATTAAAAGACTAATATGGATATGTTTACTGCTTACTTTACCATTTACTCCTCCAAAAACCCAATTCAGTCGTACACCAAACATTCAATCAGAGTACCAATCTCCGTCCATCCAATCACAGTACCAATCTCCGTCCATTCAATCACAGTACCAATCTCCGTCCATTCAATCACAGTACCAATCTCTGTCCATCCAATCACAGTAAAAATCTCCGTCCATTCAATCACAGTACCAATCTCCGTCCATTCAATCACAGTACCAATCTCCGTCCATTCAATCACAGTACCAATCTCCGTCCATTCAATCACAGTACCAATCTCCGTCCATTCAATCACAGTACCAATCTCCGTCCATTCAATCACAGTACCAATCTCCGTCCATCCAATCACAGTATCATCCACCAGTCAACAAATCACAGTACCATCCACCAGTCAACAAATCACAGTACCATCCACCAGTCAACAAATCACAGTACCATCCACCAGTCAACAAATCACAGTACCATCCACCAGCCATCAAATCACAGTATCATCCACCAGCCATCCAATAAAAGTACCATCCACCAGCCATCCAATCACAGTACCATCAATCAGTCAACAAATCACAGTACCAACCATCAGCCATCCAATAGCTATCCCATCACAGTACCATCAACCAGCCGGCAATCCCTGTACCATCGATCAGATATCATATCACAGCACCATCCGCCCTTCATCAAATTACAGTACCATCCACCAGCCATCCAATCACAGTACAATTCACCAGCCATCCAATCTCAGTACAATCCATTAGCTATCCAATCACAGTACAATCCACCAGCTATCCAGTCACAGCACCATCCATCAGCCAACCAATCACAGTACAATCCACCAGCCATCCAGTCACAGCACCATCCATCAGCCATCCAATCACAGTACAATTCACCAGCTATCCAGTCACAGAACCATCCATCAGCCATCCAATCACAGTACAATCCACCAGCCATCCAGTCATAGCACCATCCAGCAGCCATCCAATCACAGTACCATCCTTCAGCCATCCAATCACAGTACCATCCTTCAGCCATCCAATCACAGTACCATCCTTCAGCCATCCAATCACAGCACCATTCATCAGCCATCCAATCACAGTACCATCCACCAGCCATCCAATCACAGCACCATCCATCAGCCATCCAATCACAGTACAATCCACCAACCATCCAATCACAGCACCATCCAGCAGCCATCCAATCACAGTACAATCCACCAGCCATCCAATCACAGCACCATCCATCAGTCATCGAATCACAGTACAATCAGCCAGCCATCCAATAACAGCACCATCCATCAGCCATCCAATCACAGTACCATCCACCAGCCATCCAGTCACAGCACCATCCACCAGCCATCCAATTACAGTACCATCCACCAGCCTTTCAATCACAGTACCATCCATCAGCCATCCAATCACAGTACCATCCTCCAGCCATCCAATTACAGTACCATCCACCAGCCTTCCAATCACAGAACCATCCACCAGCCATCCAATCACAGTACCATCCACCAGCCATCCAATCACAGTACCATCCACAAGCCATCTAATTACAGTACCATCCACCAGCCATCCAATCACAGTACCATCCATCAGCCCTCCAATCACAGTATCATCCACCAGCCATACAATCACAGCACCATCCATCAGCCATCCACTCACAGTACCAGCCACCAGCCATCCAATCACAGCACCATCCACCAGCCATCCAATTACAGTACCATCCACCAGCTTTCCAATCACAGTATCATCCACCAGCCATCCAATCACAGTACCATCCATCAGCCCTCCAATCACAGTATCATCCACCAGCCATCCAATCACAGTACCATCCACCAGCCATCAATTCACAGTACCATCCACCAGCCATCCAATCACAGTACCATCTACCAGCCATCCAATCACATCACCCTCCACCAGCCACTCCACCAGCTACTCCACCACCATTCCCTCACCTAATCAATCCTACAAGCTCGTGTCGTGATACTTTAAAATCAGGCCACGTCGTTCTAACATCAGCCGCATTGCTCCCCCTCCCCCCCCCCCCCCCCCAACCACACTGGTCCACACAAACAGCTTCTCCATGACGCAACTGAAGGTCACACATGTCTACCCCCTCCCCCCCCCCCCCCCCCCCACCACACTGGTCCACACAAACAGCTTCTCCATGCCGCAACTGAAGGTCACACATGTCTGCTGTCTGCACACCCACTAATTGGTCATCTTGTTTGTAAACTTCTGTCTTTGTCGGTCTTACCACGAGCATAGTGTCTGATAGATTTCAAGACGAAAACATCTTTATATCAGAACCAACCTGACCCATACATCCTTTATATGCATTTATGTTAGCCATTATGTGAGTGTGTACGTGATGTATAGTTTATATGATTGTAGCAACTGATTTTTTTGTATGGGAATGGTTTCATCAAGCTTATAGAATAAAGATATGTTTAAACCCATAGTACGTCACAAATGCAAAGCGCATAGCAACAGCTACACAATTAATCTCCACTCCAAAACACGCACCCGTTGAACAGGGCGTTAACTGGGGTGGGGAACGGGGCTGAAAATGTGATCCATTGTGTCATCAGCGGCAACTAGTCTATTTGCCAGGTTTATGCCACGTTTATGCTAGATCAAGTGGAAGTGGATCATTTTAGCTTTCGTAAGATTTTGCCACAAACACACCAGCAAAGGCGAAGTTAATGTAAAGGGTTTTTAAATACTTTTTTCTTTATTATAATATAAATTTCTGTTTGTTCCCCCACAACAATAAAATACAGACAAGCACCCATGAATATGCAACAATGCTCCAGTACAGACGTTATAAGCAAATAAAATATATTTAGTGGCACATTTTAATACAGCTACACATATAGACAGACATTGCAGTTGGGGGACTTGGGTGAGGGGCCCGTGTGGGGGCTGTCCTGACGAGTGGGCATCTCCAACGTGCCGCTCCGCGGCCCGATACGGCGGGCGGGGGGGGGGGAATTTGGGGGGGGGGGGGGCATAAAGAGTCTAGACTCGCCCCGCTGATGCCATTTCTTAATGTAACATTTCAGTTGGGCTGAGCCGGGTGCTGGACGTAATATCCAACATTTTATTCAAGCCATTTCTTTAATGAGGTAATTGAACGGAAGTATTTCTAAACATGCATTTAACTAAGGCACTTGGTAAGAATCGCAGCTAGTGCTAACTTCGGGGAATCCTATTGTGTGCGCCTATCGAACGTAGTGTTACAATCAAACATACACAGAGAATTGTTACTTTTGTAATGTCTCCGTTGGTATAAAAAAAATTGAAAACTACCACCGACGCGTGACCAGTGAGTGACCACTGACTCTCACGCATGTATCGCAGCTCCGCTCCATGTTTTATTTTTGTGATATTTATGGGGTACATGTTTCATGAAACCTTCAACGGTTAACTTATGATCAACTGCTTCTAGACATGTGATCGCTACTGCTTCTAGACATTGGATTGCTACTTGTTCTATACATGTGATCGCTACTGGTTCTACATGTGATCACTACTGGTTCTATACATGTGATCACTACTATTTCTAAACATGTGATCACTACTTGTTCTATACAATACACTTTCCACCCATTGATGTAACCATTTTCTCATTTTATGTGAATTATCCATGAACTGTCCTACTGGGATTCGGACCTGCCGTGCATAGTCTTACATTACCGGACACACGCGGCCGTGCATAGTCTTACATTACCGGACACATCCAGTTCAGTCCTCGTATTCAGACACACTGAAAACCCAGACGTATTTCATATGGTGCACCATTATAAACGGACACACGTGCAGAGAGGCACGCGTGCATGCAGACACACTTGTACCCAGACACACTTGAAGATATAATAAATATGACCTCAAGATTTCTCCAGAACACCGTGCAACTTTACATTTCAGCCATATTTTCACTGGCTTGATCCCCCCCTCCCCTTCCATCATTGACCTGTCAATCTCACTCATGGAGTTATCGGGTTTTCTTAACGCCTCTCTTGCGTCTCCAGGGGTAAGTCAGGGGTCAGCCGGGGTGGGGGTAGGGGGGTAGGAAGGGGTTCAACGTTTTTCTTGTCCTCATACAAATATTAAAGAGACCTTATTAAAAAAATATATATTTTTTTATGAAAGTAAATTTTTCTCCCCAAAATCTAAACTAGTTTGGGTAAGTTGATTTCATTATTTCAATGAAAATCCAATATGACGAAAATATTTGAATTTAGAAGTAGACATTTCTAAAGACGTATGCTGTACCTAGAGAATATGTAGAGTTGGGGTTGCTAGCCACACACGCACAATCTCTTACACATACACAAACACATTTACCGGTCAAGTCACTGTAAAATGTAATTGGTCTTATTCTTAGTTTATCATTTTTTTATTTATGGACAAGATTGAAAGTTTTATGGTTAGAGTTAAGGTTAGGATGAGAGTTAAGGTTAGGTTTAGAGTAAGGGTTTGTTTTAGAGTTAGACTAAGGGTTAGAGTAAGGGTTAAGGTTAGAGTTAAGGCTAGGCTAGGGTTAGTTTGAGGGTTAGGATTTGAGTTAGGTGTAGGGTTCCCGTTAGCCTAAGACTCCGGGTAAGGGTTTTAGTTAGGTTTAGACACTTTCCATAAAACAAACTAAGGACACACGTGTCATGCTTCGAGTGTCGTTTGCATGACATAAACAGCAACATATTTATTACGTCATTTATTTTTCATATGCCAAAAGACCGAGGCGCTGAGATTGCATATGACCCATGTCATCATCCTGACCTATATCCCTCGTCACAGGTCGTGAACTATGGAAGCCAATATTAGATCCTTGACGACAGATTGAAACATTTATCGCATGAAAGTGGCGGTAAGATGACGTCATCTTGTCATATTTGAATATGGTAAGTAAATGTGCACCACACAGAGCTTATGTTGCCCAGAAAGGGGAGTAGCTGACGGCACAAAGAGGTTATGTTGCCCAGAAAGGGGAGTTACTGACGGCACAAAGAGGTTATGTTGCCCAGAAAGTGGAGTAACTGACGGCACAAAGAGGTTGTGTTGCCCAAAAAGGCGAGTAACTGACGGCACAAAGAAGTTATGTTGCCCAGAAAGGGGAGTAACTGACGGCACAAAGAGGTTGTTTTGCCCAGAAAGGGGAGTAACTGGCGGCACAAAGAGGTTATGTTACCCAGAAAGGGGAGTAACTGACGGCACAAAGAGGTTATGTTGCCCAGAAAGGGGAGTAACTGACGGCACAAAGAGGTTGTGTTGCCCAGAAAGGGGAGTAACTGACGGCACAAAGAGGTTATGTTGCCCAGAAAATTGGAGTTACTGACGGCACAAAGAGGTTATGTTGCCCAGAAAGGGGAGTTACTGACTGCACAAGGAGGTTATGTTGCCCAGAAGGGGAGTAACTGACGGCGCAAGGAGGTTATGTTGCCCAGAAAAGGGAGTTACTGACGGCACAATGAAATCTCCGATAAATTCATTTAAAGTGACCAATTCATCAGTTCGTATGAACAGAATGTTAATCGTGGTGAAAAGTGTTCGATAAATGTTGAGATGTTTCCTTCACTCCCTTCCCTGATGTATGTGCATTTTGTCTGCATTGTGTCTGTTTTGTGTCTGTTGTGTGTCTGTATTGTGTCTGTTGTGTGTCTGAAGTGTCTATGCGTCTGTGGTGTGACTTTGTTATGCATGTGGTGTGTCTGTATTGTGTCTCTCAAGTGTCTATGCGTTTATGGTGTGACTTTGTTATGCATGTGATGTGTCTGTAGAGAATCGTTGGTATATCTGTAGACTGTCGTATGTCTGGGGTTTCTCTGTATTGTGTCAATGGTATTTCTGAGGTGAGTCGGTAGTGTGCCTCTGGTGTGTCTGCAATGTGTCCGCAGTCACGTTTCGAATCAGAAAAATATGTTTATTAAAGATCTATCATTGTATTAGGGTTGAAATATTTGAGTCTTCAAATACAAAGTTAGGGTTAATGTAAAAGATTATATTTTGAGTTTGAATTTATTCAATTTTGAGAACCACTGCTTGATAGAAATGCCATGATCCCCAATACCTGTGATGATGAAATGTGAAAGCACATGTCACGTTACTGAAATACGACATGGAGATTCCAGCAATTCACCTTATGCTTGAACGTCAAAGTTACACAATCACATCATAAAATTTTTGGAAGATTAAGAGCAAACTAATAAACATTTAAACGAAACTAAACCATGTCTTTCAGTGTCTAACAATGTCTCACCATGTCTCTCAATGTTTCACAGTGTCTCGCCATGTCTCACCATGTCTCACCGTGCCCCACAGTGTCTCACCATGTCTCTCAGGGTCTCACAGTGTCTCACCACGTCTCTCAGTGTCTCGCCGTGTCTCCCCGTGTCTCAGTGTCTCACCAAGTCTCGCCGTGTCTCTCAGTTTCTCACAGTGTCTCACCATGTTTCACCGTGTCTCACCATGTCTTTCAGAGTCTCACAGTGTCTCGCCGTATCTCCCCGTGTCTCACAGTGTCTCACCATGTCTCGACGTGTCTCACAGTGTCTCACAAAGTCTAACCATGTCTTACAGTGTCTCTTAGTGTCTCATCATGTCTCTAAATGTGTAAGCATGTCTCATAGTGTCTAACTATAGCTCATAGTGTCTAACCATGTCTCATTGTGTCTAACCGTGTCTCATAGTGTCTAACCATGTCTCATTGTGTCTAACCATGTCTCATAGTGTCTAACCATGTCTCATAGTTTCTCATAGTGTCTAACCATGTCTCACAGCGTCTCTCAATGTAAAACCATGTCTCATAGTGTCTAGGCATGTCTCTTGGTGTCTCACAGTGTATAACCATGTCTCTCGGTGTCTCACAGTGTCTAACCATGTCTCTCAGTGTCTCACAGTGTCTAACCATGTCTCACAGTGTCCAACCATGTCTTTCCATGTCTCACAGTGTCTCTCCGTGTCTCCCCGTGTCGCACAGTGTCTCACCGTGTCTGCCCGTGTCTCACAGAGTCTCCACGTGTGTCACAGTGTCTCACCGTGTCTCACCGTGTCTCGCCGTGTCTTACCCTATCTCAACGCGTCTCACCTTGTCTGATCCTCTCTCACGGTATCTCACCCTTGACCGCAATTGGTTGGATGTCAAGCATGACATAACACCAAACGTGTCTTTAAATATCTTGTTTTACAAAGTTGCTTAAGTGATGCAGAGATATTGAGACCTAGAAATGATGTCATAAGGCATAATTATGTTGTCATTTATCGCTGTCACAATTATGTGGTCATTTATCGCTGTCATAATTATGTGGTCATTTATCGCTGTCACAGTTATGTGGTCATTTATCGCTGTCGTAATTATTTAGTCATTTATCACTGTTATAATTATGTGGTCATTTATCGCTGTCACAGTTATGTGGTCATTTATCGCTGTTATAATTATGTGGTCATTTATCACTGTTATAATTATGTGGTCATTTATCGCTGTCATAATTATGTGGTCATTTATCGCTGTTATAATTATGTGGTCATTTATCACTGTCATAATTATGTGGTCATTTATCGCTGTCACAGTTATGTGGTCATTTAATCGCTGTCATAATTATGTGGTCATTTATCGCTGATATAATTATGTGTTCATTTATCGCTGTCATAATTATGTGGTCATTTATCGCTGTCACAGTTATGTGGTCATTTATCGCTGTCATAATTATGTGGTTATTTATCGCTGTTATAATTATGTGGTCATTTATCACTGTTATAATTATGGGGTCATTTATCGCTGTCATAATTATGTGGTCATTTATCGCTGTTATAATTATGTGGTCATTTATCACTGTTATAATTATGTATTCATTTATCGCTGTCAGAGTTAGGTGGTCATTTATCGCTTTCACAGTTATGTGGTCATTTATCGCTGTCATAATTATGTGGTCATTTATCGTTGTGATAATGATGTGGTCATTTACCTATTGAATCGCCAAGGTATCTAGTAACGCAGCAATATGTCTAGCAAATCAACAAGACATGTTAGTGTTACACTTGGGTAGTAGATGAACTATAACACATTTATTTCCTCCACCATTTTATCTCTTGGACAAAGCTTCTTCTAAAAATCTCTCTAAATATCTGTCTCTCCCCTTCAACAACTCTCTGTCTCTCTATGTCTCCCACTCTGTCTCTTTCTCTATTCTCCGTCTCACTCTACATCTCTCTCTGTCCCTCTCTGTCACTCTATCCCTCTCTGTCCCTCTCTATCACTCTATCTCTCTCTGTCCCTCTCTGTCACTCTATCTCTCTCTGTCCCTCTCTATCACTCTATCTCTCTCTGTCCCTCTCTATCACTCTATCTCTCTCTGTCCCTCTCTATCACTCTATCTCTCTCTGTCCCTCTCTATCACTCTATCTCTCTCTATCCCTCTCTGTCCCTCTCTGTCCCTCTCTATCACTCTATCTCTCTCTGTCCCTCTCTATCACTCTATCCCTCTCTGTCCCTCTCTGTCCCTCTCTATCCCTCTCTGTCCCTCTCTGTCACTCTCTATCCCTCTCTGTCCCTCTCTATCACTCTATCTCTCTCTGTCCCTCTCTGTCACTCTCTATCCCTCTCTGTCCCTCTCTATCTCTCTATCTCTCTCTTTCCCTCTCTATCCCTCTATCTCTCTCT
>CAXITT010000275.1:535264-590021 GCA_964033795.1 Lymnaea stagnalis
TCCCTCTCTATCCCTCTCTATCCCTCTCTGTCCCTCTCTATCCCTCTCTATCCCTCTCTATCCCTCTCTGTCCCTCTCTATCCCTCTCTATCCCTCTCTATCCCTCTCTATCCCTCTCTATCCCTCTCTGTCCCTCTCTGTCCCTCTCTATCTCTCTCTATCCCTCTCTGTCCCTCTCTGTCCCTCTCTATCCCTCTCTATCCCTCTCTATCCCTCTCTGTCCCTCTCTATCCCTCTCTATCTCTCTCTATCCCTCTCTATCTCTCTCTATCCCTCTCCTCTATCTGTGACACACTTTCTCACTTTTTTTGTGTATCTCTATTTATTGGGCTCACTACTCAGCATTCTGAGGTCAAGATCTGGACATGTGTAGACGACTGACACCGCCAATCAATAAATGTGTCTCTATGACATAGTCTTTAATTCAAGTGTCGATGTTAGATGTCCTTAAAATCAACGAACGTGACTATATGAGAATTCTTAAAATCAGTAAATGAATCTTATGAGATATCCTTAAAATCAATAAATGTGTCTTGATGAGATATCCTTAAAATCAATAAATGTGTCTATAAGAGATATCGTTAAACTCAATAAATGTGTCTTATGAGATATCCTTAAAGTCAATAAATGTGTCTTATGAGATATATTTAAAATCAATAAATGTGTCTTATGAGATATCCTTAAAATCAATAAATGTGTCTATATGAGATAACTTTATAATCAATAAATGTGGATAGATGAGAAATCCTTAAAATCAATAAATGTCTACATGAGAAATCCTTAACATCAAGTGTCTATATGAAATATCCATAAAATCAATAAATGTTTCTACATGAGATATCCTTAAAATCAGTGACTCTCTTATTCGCCCTGTGGAGGAGATGGAGTGACGTCACATGTTAGACACAATCATTTAGAAATTTTTGAGATCATTTCCTCGTCTAACACCTCAGACAACAGCTGGTATATCTCACCCCTCATATGTGGCAGATGATGTCAGTCATTAGTCTACAACCTGGTATATCTCAACCCCAATATGTGACAGTTAATGTCAGTCACCTGTCTACAACCTGGTATATCTCACCCCTCATATGTGACAGTTGATGTCAGGCTTATGTCTACAACCTGGTATATCTTACCCTTCATATGTGACAGTTGATGTCAGGCATCTGTCTACAACCGGGTAGTCTCAACCCTAATATGTTACAATTAATGTTAGTCATCAGTCTACAACCTGGTATATCTCACCCCTAGTTTGTGACAGTTGATGTCAGTCATCAGTCTACAACCTGGTATATCTCACCCCTAGTTTGGGACAGTTGATGTTAGTCATCAGTCTACAACCTGGTATATCTCACCCCTAGTTTGTGACAGTTGATGTCAGTCATCAGTCTACAACCTGGTATATCTAACCCCTAGTTTGTGACAGTTGATGTCAGTCATCAGTCTAAAACCTGGTATATCTCACCCCTAGTTTGTGACAGTTAATGTCAGTCATCAGTCTACAACCTGGCATATCTCACCCCTAGATTGTGACAGTTAATGTCAGTCATCAGTCTACAACCTGGCATATCTCACCCCTAGATTGTGACAGTTAATGTCAGTCACCTGTCTACAACCTGGTTTATCTCACCCCTCATATGTGACAGTTAATGTCAGGCTTATGTCTACAACCTGATATATCTTACTCTTCATATGGGACAGTTAATGTCAGTCGTCAGTCTACAACCTGGTATATCTCACCCCTCATCTGTGGCAGTTGATTTCAAATTCCAATTCTCTGAGAACATAGACTATGTATTAAACTACGTGTCTACACGTGACAACCAGGCATTACATAAATGGGTTTCGTCAAAGTAAAGTTGAAATGAGAAGACGGGACAACAAACGAACGTGTCGCCCAAAAGCTTTCGTCTGAAGACAAACAACAAAAAAACGTTTACCAACCAAAGATAATGAGAAAAACTTTAGCGTATCAACAGGGGGGATAATTGACTAGTGACTGGAAATTGTCTCAAACTTAAGAGTGGGAGTTATTTAGGATGCTACAAAGATGCTTACTGAATCTACCAGATAACCATTATTTGATTTAACCTATGTAGAACAAGTGACGACACCTTGGGATAAAGATCACAAAGATCATAAAGATCACATATATAATAAAGATCCCATCGATCACAAAAATCACATGGATCACTGATATCACAAAGATCTCATAGATCACAAATAGTACACAGATCACAAAGATTACATTGGGACTCGTACAAGTGAAGCCCTCTTTGGTGGACACATTTAGTCTTCTTCTTCTATATCTTAAGTAAGGGCCCACGATCAATTTATTGATCATTTTGGCTCCTATGCATGTAGATGCGATTTGCAATGTTTCTGCTCCTGGTGGTGATGAGGAAATTATGCACTAGGGGTTTGAAGGCTTGAGGAAATAGACACAAATGTGTCTAGTGTTGTCGCCTCAACTGTTCCTTTTGAAAGATGGTTCCAGTCCCTGATTGTCTTGGGCAGGAATGAGCAGCTCCTATACTGGCTTCTTGCTGGTATGAGCCTGAATTGCCTGTCATGGCCTCGTCGCTGTCTATGGGGGAGAGGGACGAGTTTCTCTTTAATACTGCTTAGCCTGCTTAGTATGGTGTACATAATGGCAAGTCATGCAGCGGCTTTGATAACTTCCTTTACTGCCAACTAGAGGTGGGTCAGTATGAGCTTCGAGGCAACTAAAATGGTGGGTCAGCATGGGTTTATTTTTAACAAAAGGTGAGTCAGCATGGGTTTATTGTTAACGACAGGTGGGCCAGCATGGGTTTATTGTTAACAAAAGGTGAGCCAGCATGGATTTATTGTTAACGACAGGTGGGCCAGCATGGGTTAATTGTTAACTGGAGATGGGTCAGCTCGAAGGTGAATTCAAACCAGAAGGTCGCATATTTATTTATTTATTTATTTAGGCATTTTTAAAGAGAATTAGTCACTGTACTCATAGAGAGAATTAGACATTGTACTCATAAAGAGAATTAGTCACTGTACTCATAGAGAGAATTATACATTGTACTCATAAAGAGAATTAGTCACTGTACTCATAGAGAGAATTGGACATTGTACTCATAAAGAGAATTAGTCACTGTACTCATAAAGAGAATTAGTCACTGTACTCATAGAGAGAATTAGTCACTGTACTCATAGAGAGAATTAGTCACTGTACTCACGTAATAATAATAAAGTTTATTTGAAAATCACTCTTCATCCCCAAAGGCTCGAAGCGCGGTACAAAGTCAACCATATTAAAAGAGAGATGATCAAATCGATATTTTTCTACATTGAAATACAAAACGCAAAATTGCAAAAACTACATACGATAATCCAAATTCGAAGTCTTTCATTCCTTTCAAACATAAACAGCACAGGTCAATATACATCTAGGGGATAACAGCCAGCTGAAAAACATCACCCCAGCAGATGTTTGCGAAATAGATATGCTTTCGAATTGGTTTTGAAAGAATCCAGTGCCCGCTGTTTCTGAGAGCGTCAGGAAGGGTGTCCCAAATTGTTGGGCCAGCAAATGCGAAAGTGCGCCTTCGTAAGTCTCCAGGGGAACATAAGGTATTGAGAGTTTGCAACTATCGGATGAGCGGAGTTGTCTAGTGGGTACATAAGTCGTCATGAGCGCTTTGATATAGGACGGTGCCAGGTCATGCAAGCAGTGGTAGCACAGCGTTGCAATTTTGTAGTTTATGCGAGCGCGGATCGGCAGCCAATGCAACTCTCTCAAGAGTGTTTTAGCATGGTCAAATTTGCGTTTTCGAAGAAAAATATGAGCCACATTATTCTGTGCTTTTTTTTAAATTTTATCCAGGAGCGTCGCTTGAAGACCCACCATGAGAGCATTGCAGTAGTCTATGCGTGATAGCACGAATGCAGACATCAGTCTCTTTGTTGCATCTAACGTTAAGAAAGGTCTGAAGCGACTAATTCTGAGCAGCTCTAGAACAATCGCCTGGCAAAGCATGTTAATGTGATTGTCCATAGTTAGTGCTCTATTCAAGTAGACACCCAGGTTTCGTACTGTTTGAGCAAACTCAATCTGTATATCTGAGACAGTAAGGGATGGTGTGTCATTGACAGATTTTAGCTTTTGTGCGGCAGCAATTGGGATCAGCTCGGTCTTTTCAGCGTTCAATTTGAGCTTGTTTATGTTCATCCAGTGCTTAACTGACTCAACTGTCTTCTGTGGCATACATAGAGAATTAGGCACTTTACTCACCGAGAGAATTCGTTACTGTGCTCAAAGAGAGAATTATACGCTGTACTCACACAGAGATTTAGTCACTGTTCTCATAGACAGCACTGAATTAAACGCAGAGCTTGCATCAAACAGATCTGATGACCAGCTGATAGCAATCTCGTCCATTCATCTCGATATCATCTATGATTTCAAAATCGATTGTTGTTTATGCTTGTAATGATAATGATCTCGTCTATGGTTTCAATATCGATTCTGTCAATAATTTCCACCAGGGTCTCTCAAGCAGGATCAAGGGATTTCCTTTAACTTCAGCGTATCACATAGACCCAATCACATAGACTCAATCACATAGGCCCAATCACATACACCCAATCACATAGACCCAATCACATAGACTCAATCACATAGGCCCAATCACATAGGCCCTATCACATAGACCCAATCACATAGGCCCAATCACATAGGCCCAATCACATAGACCCAATCACTAGTATAATATCGTTAAATATAATGAATTATTTAAGCTTAGTAGCTGTACTGGACAGATTCTCATGTATTTTCAATACTTGACCCATTTATAAAGAAGTGATATATTTTTGAAAAGGTTTTTTTTTATAGGATATATTTTCCTTTTTGAAATTAAAACACAGAAAACTAGATTTTTCCGTGTACTTTCCAAACAGACATTAAAAATAAAATTATTTTTAAAACTTCATATTTCTCTTCCTCTATTATTTCCGCCGGGTTCACAATTAAGCTATCCCATCGCAACCCCATGTTCTGGGAATCTGTGCGTGAATATCTTGATTATACCTGGCTGCTCCTTTGCCAAACTACCTTTATGTTATGTAGTGTGTTATACTTTCACTACCTTTACTCCATTCATCCACTACCACTACTCCTCTCATTTACCACCTCTGCTTCTTTCATGCCCTACCCCTGCTTCTCTCATCCACTAACACTGGCTATGCTACGGTCGGGGGGTAGAATGGTAGAGTAGATAAATCACGGACGGGTGAGTCTTGTTTTGATATAGCCGTGAGGATATCGTGCCGTGCAAATTTGTATGGCCCTGCCAGGAGGAATCTAGCGGTACGGGCAGTCACACGCCTCAATACAAGCATCGAATCAAGCTTGTCACTTCCAGCATATTGCTACCAATTTAGCTACCGGCTGTGTGGTCACTACTGGTCATCGGTACCCTAAATCACATGGATGGCGGGTCGTGATACCGGCTGTGATGGATGGAGTTCCCGGACACCGGCTCCCGGTCGTCTCTGTTACACTAATCCCCCCCCCCTTTTTAATGCCTCGTTCTTCCTTCACCTCAGCTGTTCCGACTGGCTTTAGGGTTTTGCTGGATATGTAGATTGACCCCATCAATGTTTTCATGGGAGGGGGTGCCTGGACATATGGATGGACATCTTCGGTGTCTTCATGGGAGGGGCTAATGGAAAATACTTAATTAGCTTTAACAATTCTCACATATAACAATGCTCACCTATACCAATTCTGACATATAACAATGCTCACATATACCAATTCTCACATATAACAATGCTCACATTACCAATGCTCACATATACCAATTCTTACATATAACAATGCTCACATATACCAATTCTCACATATAACAATGCTCACATATACCAATGCTCACATACTTATGTACATTTTCCTAATCGTGTACTAAAAAAACTAACAATATAAAATACTCAATTTACTTTCATTTTTTCATTTTCAGCAAAAGTTATCATATTTATAATATTTCTTAAATCGTTCATTTTCAGTCATATCTCATAACTCAGTAGTTAGCACACAGGCTAGAACAACGCCAAATAGATTGGGTCAACACCCAGGCTACAACAACGTCTATCTGTCCCTTTCTGTGTAGCACGACCATCTCAAACTTTTAACATTTGCACATTGAAATGTACCTGTTGCTAACACATTGTAATGTACAGGTACTTACACATTGTAATGTACAGGTTAATTACCCATCGGAATATACATGTTACACATTGGAATGTACAGGTTACTTACACTTACACATTGGAATGTACATGTTACTTACACATTGAAATGTACAGGTTACTTACACATTGGAATGTACAGGTTACTTATACATTGGAATGTACAGGTTACTTACAAATTGGAATGTACAGGTTACTTACACATTGAAATCTACAGGTGACTTATATATTGGAATGCACATGTTACTTCATGTTTTTTTCATCTTCACAACTTTTAAACAAAACACAAAAACAAGCACATATTTGATATTTCATTTCCTTGACTTCCAGGAAGAGAGCACACGGGATCACATGGTGCGGATACTCAAAGAAGCTGGAGCAGACGTCAATATGAAAGACAGGAACGGACGCACGGCCCTGATCCACGCGTGCGAGCAGAGGTGCAACGACATTGTGAGGATCCTTGTGCAGCACTGCAACATCAATCCGGATATTGACGACACAGAGGGTAGGTGTTCTTGCGATGGGTTTGTTGTGTGTGTGGGGGGGTGGGGGGTGGGGGGTTGTGAGTGGGGGGTGTTATGTTTGGACATGACGGGATGCTGGATGTGGACAAGCTGGGGTGGGGTGTATGAGGGGGGTGTTATGTGTGGACATGACGGGGTGTGTTGTGCAGACGTGGTTGGGAGCATAACTGTCATTTCATCGACCCTTCTGTCAAGGCGTCTCCACTGTACCACTAGGGTCACTGTCCGCCTGTCAAAGCAGTCCTGTATAAACACGCCTCTGATGGTTGATAGGGCCAATCATAAAAATGCCTCTGATGGTGGATAGGGCCCAGCATAAACACGCCTCTGGGGGTTGATAGGGCCCAGCATAAACACGCCTCTGAGGGTTGATAGGGCCCAGCATAAACACGCCTCTGAGGGTTGATAGGGCCCAGCACAAATAACAAACTCAGCTCATTAATTTCCTCGGTCTACAAATGGCCCATTTATATCAACATCTCATTGATCATATTTATGACACTGTCTCTCTCTATTTCGGTTTCATACTAGTCATTCCCCCCCTCCCCCGCTCTCTCACCAGGCGCTATAATGGAAAGTTCTAGTAAACAAATGGTACATACACAGTCATAACGTGAAAAGCACATGTATGACCTCACAAACGTGACCTCGCGTAATGACCTCGCATACATGATCTTACATACATGACCTAATATGACCTCACAAACATGACCTCACATACATGACCTCACATACATGACCTCACATACATGACCTCGCATACATGATCGTACATAAATGACCTCATATATATGACCTTAAAAATATGACCTCACAAGCATGACCTCACATACATGACCTCACATACATCACCCCACATACATCACCCCACATACATCACCCCACATACATGACCTCATGTACACGGTTACTGTATCTCTATGGCGTCCTACTAACTGTTCACGTTACAGCCTAAGCACTGCAACTCTCGGTCGATGAAGTAAGACACAAAAAAAGATTATTCCCCCTCTCAGGTAGTGCTTAACTCCACCTGCTTAAGTAATGGCGCCAACACACAATTTTTTTTTTTTTACCAGGTATTTATCATTCATTTCTGCCTAGCCTCGGGACAAACAAGGCTCACCCTGACTGACAGACAGACACGAGGCCGCACTAGACAATCAACATCTAATGACAGGAGTAAAACTGCAGGAATGTGCTTCAAGCACTACTCATAGACAAGCGACATCTAATGTGCAGAAATGTAGTCCAAGCTTCACTCAATGAAAATCGATCGAAAAAAAGGGGGGGGGGGAAGAGAGGACCGGGGGGGGGGGAACCTCTTGACTAATGTCGAAAAATAAAGTGTTGATATCAACAACTTGAGGAACACGGACACTAGAAACACTCGCGCGTTACAGAATCACATGTTTTTAATACGTATTTAATGCGTATTTTTAAATTAGATCAGTTAAGGTCATTTGTTTTAACATTTATACCCTTAAAAACACACTGTGTTGTAACTTCGAACTTCGTCAGGGCGTCAGATGTCTTGCAGGCATGCTAGGAGAGCGGAAACCCTGTTGAAGTAGTCTTAGAATTCACCTACCTTCGAGCCTCCAAGACATCTTAAGAGCAACCCGTACATCAAACATCCTTGACCAATACAAAAAGTGTTGTTTGTTGTGGTTGATTTCCTTGTGTATGCTTGAGTGCGTGGGCGAGTGTGTTTGTGTATGTGTCTGTCTGTGTGTTATCTAAAGCACATGAAAGCGATCGTTGGTAAACGACAAATACAATAATGAAACTATAGAACATTCCAAACCCAAGACATTCCAAACCCAAGACATTCCAAACCCAAGACATTCCAAACCCAAGGCATTGCAAACACAAGACATTCCAAACACAAGACATTCAAAAGACATTCAAAACGCACGTCAATTAAAACACATGACATTCAAAACATAAGACATTCAAAACGCACGTCAATTAAAACACAAGACATTCAAAACGGAAGACATTCAAGATACAAGTCATTCAAAACGCCAGACATTTAAAAGAATTCAAAACACAAGACATTCAAAACACAAGACATTCAAAACACAAGACATTCAAAACACAAGACATTCAAAACACAAGACATTCAAAACACAAGACATTCAAAACACAAGACATTCAAAACACAAGACATTCAAAACGCAAGTCAATTAAAATACATGACATTCAAAACAAAAGACATTCAAAACACAAGACATTCAAAAGAAATTCAAAACACAAGACATTCAAAAGAAATTCAAAACACAAGACATTCAAAACACAAGACATTCAAAACACAAGACATTCAAAACACAAGACATTCAAAACACAAGACATTCAAAACACAAGACATTCAAAACGCAAGTCAATTAAAATACATGACATTCAAAACAAAAGACATTCAAAACACAAGACATTCAAAAGAAATTCAAAACACAAGACATTCAAAAGAAATTCAAAACACAAGACATTCAAAACACAAGACATTCAAAACACAAGACATTCAAAACACAAGACATTCAAAACAAGACCGTCAAAAGACAAGACGTTTATCTTTCATAACAAGGAGATAATGTATGCTTGTTAAGCTCCGTAAATAATGACAGATAATCTCCTAGGGATGAAACAATGTGTGAGGTGAATGGCATGAAGTCAGTGTACTATGTGTGTGTGGGTTGAGTGAGTTAGTGAGAGTGAAGTGTGTGTGTGATTCATGTTAGTGAGAGTGGAGTGTGTGTGTCGCTAGGGTGATTTAGAGTGGAGTGTGTGGTGTGCGTCAAGTGAGTGAGAATGGAATGTGTGTCAGTCTAGTGAGTGTGAGTGGAATGTATGTGAATCGAGTGAGTGAGAGTGGAGTGTGTATTGGCTGTGTAAAAAGGACTGTCTTAGAGAATACTCCGTCTAAAACTCTTGCCTATCATGCTACCCACGAAATGATCCGATACAACTCTGCTCTAGGCTATCATGCCACCCATGCAATGTTACAGATACAACTCTAGACAAGTGGTCATCAAATCGCGGCTCGCGAGCCGCATGTGGCTCTTTAACGACCTGAGTACGGCTCGGCCAGTCGTCCATAAATCGGTTTTGACTCCAAAAACATGGTTCTTGGCAGGTTTTAAAAACGAAATTTGGATCTTACCTTGTTTTTTAAATCGTCCTGCTGCTGATTTTTGGCTCTGTTGACTTATGAGTTTGCCGACCACTGGTCTAAACTGTAACGATACCAATACCATAGAACAGATAGAACCCTAGAGTCATGTTACCCAAGCAATGTAGAAGTACCAATAGTCTAAGTGGAAACCATGCAATATCTTAACCAATTCATGCTCTAGATAAACCTATTCACTCATTATTGTAACTCATTCATATACTTAACCTGCTCATGTACTACTTAACCAATTCATGCACTAACTTTATTCATTCATGTATCAAATCAAACTTTGATATTTGTTTCTACATGTATGTTTCTACATTTAGGTTTCTTTCTACATGAATCTTTCTATATGTAAGTGGTCGTTATGAAAAAATGAACGTGGCTGTGTGTTTCTATGAAATTATCGGGGGTTTTTTCTGGTCCCTTTGTCTATCGGTCTATCTATGTCATTATGTCCTTCTGTCAAGCTGTACTGCTGCCTACATTTGTCTTTCTATCGGTCTGTCTGTCATTGAGCCTTTCCGTCAAGACATCTACCATATTCCATGTCATGTTATCGCGATGGCATTGTTGACATATTATTGATCAATCCTCATTCATATCAGCCTATATCAGAGTCCAGCATAAGCCTGTCTCAGAGTCCAGCATAAGCCTGTCTCATGTTCCTACATAAGCCTTTTTCATTGTCTATCATAAGCCTATCTCTGTGCCCACCAAATTCTATCTCATCGTCTAACATAAGACTATCTCAGCATCAAACATTGGCCTTTCTCGTTGTCCAATGTAGGTGTTGTATACGTAGCTTAGTACAGCATAGGGCTTGGCTTATTGTTGAGCTACACACTCTTATTTTTGGCCACCACCCCTTAGATTTGTCTCGGCCTTGAAATTGACGTCACTGAGTCACTTTGACTGCCCACCACTAGCGTTCCATTTCTTCTCAAGGATGCCAAAATAACGCAATTTCTAGATTTTCTTTACTAGAACGTTCGACTTTAATTTCTATTTAAAGCCCGACATCTTAGCTCATATACTTTATGATGATTTAAATTTACCGAGATTTACTGGCAGATAGACTTAGCGGGACTTAAAGATAGACACACGAGACGTTTAAAAAAAAATTGTGTATAAATTAAATTAATATTTCTATTTTGAGAATTTTACTCTTTTCCAACTTGTTGTGAGTTTCTAAGCTTTTTGCCCTCATTGTTGCATTTTTTATAATTAAATTAAATTTAAGTATTACTAACTTTGGTATCGTTATCTTTCCATATTATTAGATCAGTATTTTGTTAAGTATCGCTTAGTATGCGAGCCATCAATTCACACAGATTTATTCGTTATCACCATAACTGTACGTAACATCAAGCCTATTTATGTGTCGAACATAAGACTTTCCCATAATCTATCAAAAGCGTATATCAGTTCAACATAAAGCCATCTTATTTTCCAATGTAAGCTTATCTCAATGTCTAGCATAATCCTATCTTAGTATCCAACATAAGCGCATCTCATTGTCTAAGAAAAGCATATATCAGGGAGCAACATAAGCTGTTCTCATAGATGTACATGAGCTTTTCTCATAGTCCAACATAAGCGCATCTCATTGTCTAAGAAAAGCATATATCAGGGAGCAACATAAGCTGTTCTCATAGATGTACATGAGCTGTTCTCATAGATGTACATGAGCTGTTCTCATAGATGTACATGAGCTGTTCTCATAGATGTACATGAGCTGTTCTCATAGATGTACATGAGCTGTTCTCATAGATGTACATGAGCTGTTCTCATTGTCCAATATAAGCCTTTCTAAGAGTCCACCCAGTCCATTCTGACCCCCCCCCTTAATTTTTCTTCGTTCAAAATATCAACCACGCCTTCAAATCGTATGATGTAGATATGCCATCTACTTGATACAGACAAAACACACAGTAGATATGCCATCTACTTGATACAGACAAAACACACAGTAGATATGCCATCTACTTGATACAGACAAAACACACAGTAGATATGCCATCTACTTGATACAGACAAAACACACAGTAGATATGCCATCTACTTGATACAGACAAAACACACAGTAGATATGCCATCTACTTGATACAGACAAAACACACAGTAGATATGCCATCTACTTGATACAGACAAAACACACAGTAGATATGCCATCTACTTGATACGGACAAAACACACAGTAGATATGCCATCTACTTGATACAGACGAAACACACAGTGTTGGAGACGATCAGGTTTTCTAAGCCTGTCTTCACCTATTTTTAGAAACTGACACGTCTGTGATAATTTAGAATGATAAGTCTCGATCAACAGATGAGTTGAGCATGGGTGGTGGGGGTTCCATGGGCAGGTCATTGGCAGGTCATGGACAGGTCAAATTTAAGTTTCTGATGACATGTTCATATACATTCGTCTCTTTTGTCTGTGCTTTGTTTTTCAAATGCGAAATGACCAACTTTATATTTAATGGTGATTAGGCAGGTGGCTTGTGAAAATGACCAAGGTTATATGCAGCGATGAGTACGCAGGTGGCTTGCCAGTCCTATTTGTGTCTGGAAAGTTTTCCCGCACGTAGGACACACGTTGTTTTGGGTTCTAGGTTGGATTTGAGTCGATTCTGCTCATCCTTGTTGTTCTCGATCCTTGGGTTAGAGCCGTGCATTTATTGAATGGGAATTTTGCTCCGAAAGGGAGACTGCCTCGTCAGCTTGTACGATCCATAACAAAGTGTTTCCCCTCGAATGTTGGTTCAAGAGAAGCTTTTAGACAGTTTTTAAAAACGTTTTCTTTCTGCCCACCACCAGCTGAGCGTTTCCCCCCGGGGAGAGTTCACTGAACATAAGTCGTTTAAGAAGTCTGCTGTCTGGCATTCTCTCAGCATGGCGTGCACACGTGGCTAAGAAGTCTGCTGTCTGGCATTCTCTCAGCAGGCCGTGCACATGTGGCTAAGAAGTCCGCTGTCTGGCTTTCTTCAGCATGCCGTGCACACGTGGCTAAGAAGTCTGCTGTCTGGCATTCTCTCAGCATGCCGTGCACATGTGGCTAAGAAGTCTGCTGTCTGGCATTCTCTCAGCATGCCGTGCACATGTGGCTAAGAAGTCTGCTGTCTAGCATTCTCTCAGCAGGCCGTGCACATGTGGCTAAGAAGTCCGCTGTCTGGCATTCTTCAGCATGCCGTGCACATGTGGCTAAGAAATCTGCTGTCTGGCATTCTCTCAGCATGCCGTGCACACGTTGCTAAGAAGTCTGCTGTCTGGCATTCTCTCAGCATGCCGTGCACATGCGGCTAAGAAGTCTGCTGTCTGGCATTCTCTCAGCAGGCCGTGTACATGTGGCTAAGAAGTCCGCTGTCTGGCTTTCTTCAGCATGCCGTGCACATGTGGCTAAGAAATCTGCTGTCTGGCATTCTCTCAGCATGCCGTGCACACGTGGCTAAGAAGTCTGCTGTCTGGCATTCTCTCAGCATGCCGTGCACATGCGGCTAAGAAGTCTGCTGTCTGGCATTCTCTCAGCATGCCGTGCACACGTGGCTAAGAAGTCTGCTGTCTGGCATTCTCTCAGCATGCCGTGCACATGTGGCGTGTTCTCTGTGTGTCTAAAATGTGTGAGACACCGCACAAGTGTATGTGTGTGCACGTAAGGGTGTGTGAGTTTATGTTTTCATGCGGGGTGAGTGTGTGTTTTGGTGGATGCGTGTATGTGTTTTTGTGGGGAGGTGGGTGAGTAAACAAAGTGTTTGGCCGAAAGTTTAACCTCATAGTCTTACATGAAACACGACCAAAGTCTTACATGAAACACCACCAAAGTCTTACATGAAACACCGACAAAGCCTTACATGAAACACAAAGTCTTACATGAACCACCACCAAAGTCTTACATGAAACACAAAAGTATTACATGAAACACAACAGTCTTACATAAAACACCAACAAAGTCTTACATGAAACACACCAGTCTTAATTAAAACACAAAAGTCTTACATGAAACACAAAAGTCTTACATGAAACACAAAAGTCTTACATGAACCACCACCAAAGTCTTACATGAAACACAAAAGTCTTACATGAAACATCATCAAAGTCTTACATGAAACACCAAAGTCTTACATGAAGCACAAAAGACTGACATGAAACACAAAAGTCTTACATAAAACACCAACAGAGTCTTAGATGGAACACAACAGTCTTAATTGAAAAACAAAAGTTTTACATGAAACACAAAAGTCTTACATGAAACACAAAAGTCTTACATGAACCACCACCAAAGTCTTACATGAAACACAAAAGTCTTACATGAAACATCATCAAAGTCTTACATGAAACACCAAAGTCTTACATGAAGCACAAAAGACTGACATGAAACACAAAAGTCTTACATAAAACACCAACAGAGTCTTAGATGGAACACAACAGTCTTAATTGAAAAACAAACGTCTTACATGAAACACAAAAGTCTTACATGAAAAACAAAAGTCTTACATGAACCACCACCAAAGTCTTACATGAAACACAAAAGTCTTACATGAACCACCACCAAAGTCTTACATGAAACACAAAAGTCTTACATGAAACATCAATATTACATGAAGCACAAAAGTCCTTAAATGAAACACCAAAAGTCTTACACGAAACATCTACGTGACTGATTTTTTTTTGTTTTTTTTTTTTGTTTTCCACAACAAGAGTAAATAAATACGTGACGCATCAATCTATAGTGGCAGTGTAATGATACTTTCTCATGTTACTTCAGCTTCATTCATTACATTGGTACTCTGACCACCACATTTCCTCTGACCAACACATTTCCTCTGACCAACACATTTCCTCTGACCACCACATTTCCTCTGACCACCACATTTCCTCTGACCACCACATTTCCTCTGACCACCACATTTCCTTTAACCACCACATTTCCTCTGACTACCACATTTCCTTTGACCACCACATTTCCTTTGACCACCACATTTCCTCTGACCACCACATTTCCTCTGACCACCACATTTCCTCTGACCACCACATTTCCTCTGACCACCACATTTCCTCTGACCACCACATTTCCTCTGACCACCACATTTCCTCTGACCACCACATTTCCTCTGACCACCACATTTCCACATTCTCGAGCCCAACAATCGTGAACTGGAACAATGGCTCCGTATAGGTTCTGTATACAATACACGGAGACAATGATTCATCTTGTCCTTCAAGGCTTGGGCCCGAATTAGCTGTTAGAACATTTTTTTCTCAATCTTTACCAGATCAGACGAAGATGCTTTGGAAATTCAAATGTATGTAGTCCTAAAAAAATTGATGATTTGTCATTAAAATATTTGGCATAAAGACTAGGATTAGCGCCCAAAAGCAATAAGATCAGCGCCCCTAAAAACTAGCATCAGCGCCCCGAAATCACTGAGATCTGCGCCCAAAGATATCTAGGATCAGCGCGCCAAAAAGACTAGAATCAGCGCCCTCGCAAAAAATAGACTAAGTGCCCCAAAAGACTAGAAATAGCGCCCCAAAAGGACTAGAACCAGTGCCCCAAATCGCTAGGATCAGTGCCCCAAGATACATATTGGTTGATTTATTTCTTTAGCTTGTGTTGTAGACACGACAGTTTGTTCCCATGGAAAAATTAATAAATATTTATAAATCATTCATTGTGGATGCAAAAACCTTTCCTCTGTACTGTTATTGTATTGACCTGAGCGACTCTTGGTTTCTATGGTGACGTTGCGGAACCGAGCTCCACTAATGAAGCACACCACTGGCAGGTTACCGGTCAGACATCCCTCGTCCATACAGACGACCTGGGCAATGATAATGTCGTCTGGCAGCACAATAGAACCTAATTACAAAGCAACAAGGTACAAACGAATGCAAGCTGGTGGGTCTGCTCTAAATCTGCTCACTTGGGAAAGTGGGATAGAAATGAAACACATGCGCCTTGAGGACGCGCGAGATACAAATTCAATGCTGTACTGAAATAAGACTTAGGGCAGACTGCATATAGTAGCGTGATTAGGGTAGCTAGACTTCGGTACCTAGATGATGGTCGCTGGATTATAGGGGCTGGATTGTAGTGGCTAGAATATGGTAGCTAGATTTTGGTAGCTATGTTATAGGGTCTAGATTATGGTAGCTAATAGGGGCTAGATTATAGGGACTAGAATATAGGAGCTAGATTATAGGGGCTAGATTATAGGGCCTAGATTATAAGTAGTTGGCTTATGGTTGCTAGATTATAGTGGCTAGATTTTGGTAGCTTAATTATGGTAGCTACATTACAGTGGCTAGATTATGGTAGCTAGATTTTGGTAGCTTTTATAGGGCCTAGATTATGGTAGCTAGAATAAGGCAGCTAGTTTAAGGTAGCTAGATTATGGTAAGTATAGAATCTAGATTTTATTCGCTATGAGGGCAACGCATGGCCCGCGGGCCACTCTTTGTGTTCCACACTTCTCCTCCTGTTGATATTTGTTGTTGTTGTTGTTTTTTTTTACCTTGTTTTTTTTTTTATTTGCAAATCTACCATTGGTGTTAAGGCTGATAATATCCTCAATGAGAAATTAGAATATTTAGAATTAAGTAAGTATCATGCATTACTAAGATATGCTATTGTTGGCGCTGTTATGGATGTCAGTGGGGGATTAAAATAGCTCTCTTTAACACGACTGTGTATCAAAACAAAGTGTTGTGTTCGGACTAAATCGGTAACACAACACCGTGATCTGCTCACTTGTCACACCCTTCCACTTGGCTGTCCATACAATTAATCCTATCTCCTCTATCAAAGGACCAGTCCAGGATACCATCGGCCCAATTCCCCCCCACCCTCCCCCTTCCCCCGTCCGCTAATCCCACCATTCATCTACTTGTTTCTTGTACTATCTGTCAGCATGACAGATCCTGTTAACAACCGAATACTTTAGTCTGCGCGACAGCCTCACCACCAGCACAGCACAACATCCTCTTGGCGTGGACGCCGGGGCTTTGTTGATCAGGTCCCAACTGGGCGGCAGTGTGAGGAGTTCAGGCCCTTGAAATTACATATTGTAAAGACCCAGCCCCCCCCACCACCCAAACTAACTTGTATTTCAGCCTCCGTTGGGGATACAGTTAAAGCTAGGCTGTTGGAAAAGATTACATTTTATTTCCTTTAAGGTGTGGAAAATACTATGTCCGGCAACACTATATCAACACACACCCTTCTATGGCAAGGTAGGACCACATGAGTGATCACAAGCCTACACCTGCACAAAGGTAGCACCAAGGTAGCACCACTTTAATGCACACCAGCCTACACCTACACTGAGGAATTAACATACACCCTCCTACACCAAGCACAGCACATCAACACACCGAGGTGACATCATGTCAACACACGCCCTCCTACACCTGGCACAGCACATCGACGCACTTCGCTGACATCATGTCGACACACACCCTCCTACACCAAGCACAGCACATCGACACACCGAGGTGACATCATGTCAACGCACACCCTCCTACACCAAGCACAACACATCGACACACTGAGGTCACATCATGTCAACACACATCCTCCTGCATCAGGCACAGCACATCAACACACCGAGTTTACACCCCAGCATATTAAAAATCTAACTTGACCCAAGATCCAAATCTTATTTGAACTTGTAATACTTTAATTTACCAATGTGTTTGCTTGATTCTTTCTATTAAAAAAAAACACACTCAAAAAAAAAATCTTGAATCGAATTCTTTTAATGAACTTTCTATCGACCACCATCTTTCAATGTTGAAATTTTCGGAAACGTGTCCTCACTTCATCGATCTGAACCAAACTCAAATTAAAATTCGAATAGATCAACCTTGTTTGGGGTCACGCGTTGCATGCCGATACTTAAATGGCGATACTTTCGTAACGATACTTTTTGGTTGGCAACGATACCGATACTTTAACAACTGATGCTATCTTATTTTCCTATCAAAACGTTCTTGCTTTCTAACCGATACTCTCTTATTTTATTATCGATTCTTATATACCGATAACCTCATACCGATAGTTTAGTGCCGATACTATAAAGCTAAAACATTGAATCTGATACTTTAAGGTCGATACTTTCATGTTGAAACTTTAATGCTTAAAAATGAAAATAATGTTAGGGATCAGATTAAATGATGACCTATCACGAGATTGACCATTGGCCTATCACGAGATTGACCATTGACCTATCACGAGATTGACCATTGACCTATCACGAGATTGACCATTGACCTATCACGAGATTGACCATTCACCTATCACGAGATTGACCATTCACCTATCACGAGATTGACCATTCACCTATCACGAGATTGACCATTCACCTATCACGAGATTGACCATTCACCTATCACGAGATTGACCATTCACCTATCACGAGATTGACCATTCACCTCTCACGAGATTGACCATTCACCTATCACGAGATTGACCATTCACCTATCACGAGATTGACCATTCACCTATCACGAGATTGACCATTCACCTATCACGAGATTGACCATTCACCTATCACGAGATTGACCATTCACCTATCACGAGATTGACCATTCACCTATCACGAGATTGACCATTCACCTATCACGAGATTGACCATTCACCTATCACGAGATTGACCATTCACCTATCACGAGATTGACCATTTACCTCTCACGAGATTGACCATTCACCTATCACGAGATTGACCATTCACCTATCACGAGATTGACCACTCACCTATCACGAGATTGACCATTCACCTATCACGAGATTGACCATTCACCTATCACGAGATTGACCATTCACCTATCACGAGATTGACCATTCACCTATCACGAGATTGAACATTCACTTATCACGAGATTGACCATTCACCTATCACGAGATTGACCATTCACCTATCACGGGATTGACCATTCACCTATCACGAAATTGACCATTCACCTATCACGAGATTGACCATTCACCTATCACGAGATTGGCCATTCACCTATCACGAGATTGACCATTCACCTATCACGAGATTGACCATTTACCTATCACGAGATTGACCATTCACCTATCATGAGATTGACCATTTACCTATCACGAGATTGACCATTCACCTATCATGAGATTGGCCATTCACCTAAGATTGACCATTCACCTATCACGAGATTGACCATTTACCTATCACGAGATTGACCATTCACCTATCACGAGATTGACCATTTACCTATCACGAGATTGACCATTCACCTAACACGAGATTGGCCATTCACCTATCACGAGATTGACCATTTACCTATCACGAGATTGACCATTCACCTATCACGAGATTGACCATTCACCTATCACGACATTGACCATTCACCTATCATTGACCATTCACCTATCATGGCACTGGACATTTTACTCTCAATGTATTAATTATTCACCTATCATGACATGACACTAGTCATTCTCCTATCATGGCATTGACCATACATCTAACATGGCACTGGCCACTCTCCTATCATGGCACTGGACAATCAGCTGATAATGGTCATATTTGCGATCCGTTCACCGATGAAATTCACATTCCCTCACAGGTGGATTAGAAGTCCCATTCTTTGAAAGAGTATCTTTTCAGAACAGCATAGGAGTGCTACTTGACAGCATAGGAGTGCTACTTGACAGCATAAGAGTACTACTTGAGAGCATGCCAGTGCTACTTGACAACATGACAGTGCTACTTCACAGCATGACAGTGCTTTTTGACAACATGACAGTGCTACTTGAGAGCATGACAGTGTTTATATTTATATTTAAGCCTTTTGAAAAATTGGCATCGCCCATCATAATTTTACGATGGTGAAGGCTTGTCACAATGTGACGATGGTGTAGACGTGTCACAAACTGACGATGGTGTAGGCTTGTCACAATTTGACAATGGTGTAGACTTGTCTCAATTTGACTATGGTGTAGGCTTGTCCAATTTGACGATGGTGTAGGCTTGTCACAATTTGACGATGGTGTGGGCTTGTCACAATTTAACAATGGTTTAAACTCACAATTCGACAATTGTGTAGACGTCAAAATTTGAAGATTGTGTAAATGTCACAATTTGATGATGGTGTAGGCTTGTCACAATTTGTCGATGGTGCAGACGTTACAATTTGATGATGGTGTAGATGTCACAATTTGATGATGGTGTAGATGTCACAATTTGACGATAGTGTAGAAGTCATAATTTGACAATGGTGTAGAGTCACAATTTGACGATGGTGTAGACTTTTCACAATTTGACGATGGTGTAGACTTGTCACAATTTGTCGATGGTGCAGACGTTACAATTTGATGATGGTGTAGATGTCACAATTTGATGATGGTGTAGATGTCACAATTTGACGATAGTGTAGACTTGTCACAATTTGTCGATGGTGCAGACGTTACAATTTGATGATGGTGTAGATGTCACAATTTGACGATGGTGTAGACTTGTCACAATTTGACGATAGTGTAGAAGTCATAATTTAACAATGGTGTAGACTTTTCACAATTTGACGATGGTGTAGACTTGTCACAATTTGTCAATTGTGCAGACGTTACAATTTGATGATGGCGTAGATGTCACAATTTGATGATGGTGTAGACTTGTCACAATTTGACGATGGTGTAGACTTTTCACAATTTGACGATGGTGTAGACTTGTCACAATTTGACGATGGAGTAGACTTGTCACAATTTGACCGAAGTGTAGATTTGTCACAATTTGACGATGGTGTAGACTCACAATTTTACGATGGTGTAGAAGTCATAATTTGACGATGGTGTAGACTTTAAAATTTGACGATGGTGTAGACTTGCCACAATTTTACGGTGGTGTAGAAGTCATAATTTGACGATGGTGTAGACTTTAAAATTTGACGATGGTGTAGACTTTAAAATTTGACGATGGTGTAGACGTTAAAATTTGACGATGGTGCAGACTTGCCACAATTTTTACGGTGGTGTAGAAGTCATAATTTGACGATGGTGTAGAAGTCACAATTTGACAATGGTGTAGACTTGTCACAATTTGACCGAAGTGTAGATTTGTCACAATTTGACGATGGCGTAGACTCACAATTTTACGATGGTGTAGACATTACAGTTTGACGATGGCGTAGATGTCACAATTTAACCAAAGTGTAGATTTGTCACAATTTGACGATGGTGTATACGTCACAATTTGACGATGGTGTATGCTTGTCACAATATGACGATTGTGTAGATTTGTCACAATTTGACGATGGTTTAGACGTCACAATTTGACGATGGTGTAGATTTTTCACAATTTGACGATGGTGTAGACGTCACAATTTGACGATGGTTTAGACGTCACAATTTGACGATGGTGTAGACTTGTCACAATTTTACGATGGTGTAAACTTCGCAGGACGAAATCACAAGACCTGGAATTTTTGTTCAGTAGAATAATCTGGTTCCTTAGTCAAATTTTCCCTCTCTCTTTCTCGCCTCCGTCTCTCTCCCTCATTCCGTCTCTCTCTCTCTTCCCTTTTCTCTTTCTCTTTCCTCTCTCCAGCTCCGTGTCTCTCCCTCTTCTCTTCCTTTGCTCTCTCTACGTGCTTCTGGCTACCGAAGGGAACATCCAGTCGATTTTAGAGTTATGCCGGAACTCTCAGTGAGTTAATTTCATACCACCTACGTGAGTCAAACTTTAAGTTTAAAATTAGATTTTTTTCACCCCCCCCCCCCCAGATATATCTTTTGATCCTACATGTTTGATAATTAAGGGGTACAAAAAATATAATCCCATATAATCATGATCAAGTTCATTTTTTTACCTTGCTTTTGTTGTGTGAGCCTACAATATAATTTTTACTCCCCCCCCCCGGGGATCACCACTTTGCTACACCACTGGGTCCCCCTCACAGTTACCTAAACGTCCCCCCTGCTAACACAATTCACGTCCATCTTAATCTTGCATGTCGGACGAACACGCCCCTGGCTCTAACACGTCATCACATGGGATGATCGTGCTAGTCGGGTCTTGCCGGAATCAAGATTCTTAAGCGCGATCCATGATTGGCCGGTGGTCTTTCTGGACACGTGTCTAGTCCACCGTTGATAACTCGTACACTGACGTCATACAGAGACTTCCTACAGCGACTTGATACACCAACGTCATACACAGACGTCATGCGCAGACGTCCGACTGGCTGCAGCCAATGGAGTTGACACGCCACCCTCCGTCTGCGTACATTACCCATAATGCAAACTCTGTACCGTAATGGCTTTTTTTTCTATTTCCGGTTGATGGAAACAAGATGATCGACGTTGACGCTCTGCGGTTGGCGACATTAGATCCTAAAGCGTGTTGATGGCTGTTGGTTGTTTTGTTATTGTTTTTTTTTTTTTAAACATTTTTTTTTTTGGTGCTTTGAAAATTGAGTTTAGAGTTAATTAGTTTTTTGGCATCAGTTTAAATGAATTTTCCCAGGAACAGTATGATGAAATGAAGCTGTTGGTTTCCTGATTGGTAAATCAAATTCTTCCTTTCAATGCACAACCTGGGTTAGGTTGGTGTTGTCTTGTTTTTTGTTTTGTTTTTTGTTTAACATTTTTTTTGGCTTTTGGTTAGTTTTCTAAAACTTAACAGCTTAGATATTATTGAAAAAATTCCCTATGCGTGGTTAATGCAATAAAATTATCACGTTCCATCATTTAATAAGTCATATCTTCGTGATTTTTAGTTAACCTAGATAACCAACAGCAATTCGGAGAATATTATCAACAAGAGCTCCTAAAGAATAGAAATTAACACGACTATATATTTAACTGATTTTTTTTATAACCTATATCTTTTGGCCAAGTTAGTCCTGTACAAAAAAAGAATCCAAACTTTGGCCAAGTCGTTGTCGTCGCAAATAATCCATAATTTGACCAAGTCATTGCCATCATAAACAACACTTAATTCGCCAAGTCATTTCCGACACAAAAATCCTTACTTTGACCAAGTCATTGCCATCAAAAACAATCCATACTTTGGGAAAGCCCTTGCCGTCCCAAACAACCCATCCTTTGACCAAGTCATTTCTGTCACAAACAATCCTTACTTTGACCAAGTCATTGCTGTCACAAACAATCCATACCTTTTCCAAGTCATTGCCGTCACAAAAAATAATTTCCTTGGCCAAGTCATTGCCGTCACAAACAATAATTTCCTTGGTCAAGTCATTGCCGTCACAAACAATAATTTCCTTGGCCAAGTCATTGCCGTCACAAACAATAATTTCCTTGGCCAAGTCATTGCCGTCACAAACAATAATTTCCTTGGCCAAGTCATTGCCGTCACAAACAATAATTTCCTTGGCCAAGTCATTGCCGTCACAAACAATAATTTCCTTGGCCAAGTCATTGCCGTCACAAACAATAATTTCCTTGGCCAAGTCATTGCCGTCACAAACAATAATTTCCTTGGCCAAGTCATTGCCGTCACAAACAATAATTTCCTTGGCCAAGTCATTGCCGTCACAAACAATAATTTCCTTGGCCAAGTCATTGCCGTCACAAACAATAATTTCCTTGGCCAAGTCATTGCCGTCACAAACAATAATTTCCTTGGCCAAGTCATTGCCGTCACAAACAATAATTTCCTTGGCCAAGTCATTGCCGTCACAAACAATAATTTCCTTGGCCAAGTCATTGCCGTCACAAACAATAATTTCCTTGGCCAAGTCATTGCCGTCACAAACAATAATTTCCTTGGCCAAGTCATTGCCGTCACAAACAATAATTTCCTTGGCCAAGTCATTGCCGTCACAAACAATAATTTCCTTGGCCAAGTCATTGCCGTCACAAACAATAATTTCCTTGGCCAAGTCATTGCCGTCACAAACAATAATTTCCTTGGCCAAGTCATTGCCGTCACAAACAATAATTTCTTTGGCCAAGTCATTGCCGTAACAAACAATAATTTGCTTGGCCAAGTCATTTACGTCACAAACAATAATTTCTTTGGCCAAGTCATTGCCGTCACAAACAATAATTTCCTTGGCCAAGTCATTGCCGTCACAAACAATAATTTCTTTGGCCAAGTCATTGCCGTAACAAACAATAATTTCCTTGGCCAAGTATTTGCCGTCACAAACAATAATTTCTTTGGCCAAGTCATTGCCGTAACAAACAATAATTTCCTTGGCCAAGTCATTGCCGTCACAAACAATAATTTCCTTGACCAAGTCATTGCCGTAACAAATAACTGATACATCCAGGTCTCAACTCATTAAACTTTGCAGGAATGACAGGAATAGTGTTAAAATATCAGAGCACGCGGTCGAACCTTACAATGGATTGATGCATTCAAAGGAAAATAATTAACTCTAACGTCATGGATTACAAACGTAAACAGAAGTGGCAAAGAGTGACAGTACGTTTCACAATGTGTCTCATCAAAACACCAACGGCTGCCATGAATCTTATGATGTAACACTGTTTTAGTGATAGCTCAATCGGAGAAGCCGCAAACAATCTGGGATGACGCACTACTCTCACTGACTGCAACCGTTATTCAATGGGAACCTAGTTGGCACACGCTGATACATTTCTTTGGTTGATTCATCACAGGCATCAGTTGGCTAAAAGACTCAGCGTCGTCATTACATCATGCCATTTCAATGGAAGCAGACGCGTGGGAATATAGGTTGGACATTCCAGGCTGATCATAGCTGTTATGTATCCTTGTCTTCAAAAGACGTCGCCCATGTCATTGCTGACATCACACGAGACATTGCTGACATCAAACGAGACATTGCTGACATCACACGAGACATTGCTGACATCACACGAGACGTTGCTAACATCACATAGGACATTGCTGACATCACACGGGACATTGCTGACATCACATAGGACATTGCTGACATCACACGGGACATTGCTAAAATCACATAGGACATTGCTAACATCACACGGGACATTGCTAACATCACAGACATTGCTAACATCACATAGGACATTGCTAACATCACACGGGACATTGCTAACATCACATAGGGCATTTCTGACATTACACGGGACATTGTTAACATCACATAGGACATTGCTAACATCACATAGGACATTGCTGACATCACATAGGACATTGCTGACATCACACAGGTCATTTCAGACATTAAACGAGATATTGCTGACATCGTACATCACATTGCTGACTTCACATGGGTCATTGCTGACATCACATAAGACATTGTTGACAACACAAAGGACATTGTTGACACCACGCGAGACATTGCTGACATCACACGAGACATTGCTGACATCACACAGGACATTGTTCGTATCACACATGACATTGCTAACATCACACGAGACATTGCTGACATCACACAGGACATTGTTAGTATCACACATGACATTGTTAACATCACACGAGACATTGCTGACATCCCACGGGTCATTGCTGACATCACACAGGTCATTTCTGACATCTAACAGGTCATTGCTGACATCACACATGACATCACTTCTATCAGTGAAATTCGCTCATACATATGATATGATGCACAAGATTGTCTGATCAGTTCTGTACACATATGATATGATGCACAAGATTGTCTGATCAGTTCTGCACACATACGATATGATACACAAGATTGTCGGATCAGTTCTGCACACATTTCGATATGATACACAAGATTGTCTGATCAGTTCTGCACACATATGATATGATTCACAAGATTGTCTGATCAGTTCTGCACACATATGATATGATATACAAGATTGTCGGATCAGTTCTGCACACATATGATATGATACACAAAAGTGTCTGATTAGTTCTGCACACGTATGATATGATACACTAAATTGTCTGATCAGTTCAGTTGAGTGATAAATCCATTTCTATGATTGTAGCCGAACACAACATATGAAATGGTATTGGCGCGGAAATCAAAGTTTAAGAAATGTTCCTTGTGAAGTTCTTTGTAACGCTCCTGGTGTGAACGTGGGTTTACTGAAGTCTTCAAGCTTTTCGAAAAGTTAAGACATAACATATAATATGCAGACTGAAATAGCAGACACTAGTGAACAAAGAAACAGCAAAGAAGTTTCTGATAAAACACTTTTAAAAAATGCATTGAAATGTTGATATTATCTAACCTGGAAGCAAGCTCAGCATTTGTTTATTATTAGTCCAGTATTTAGTTCAGTATTTATGTAAGTATTTAGTTCAGTATTTATGTAAGTATTTAGTTCAGTATTTATGTCAGTATTTAGTTCAGTATTTATGTAAGTATTTAGTTCAGTATTTATTTCAGTTCAGAAGATCCCGGTTATGTCGACGGACTCGGGGTTTGCCAAAAAGCGTCGAGATAACCGATGATTGACTTGTTTCAAGAAGCGGTCGATATGCTATAAAAATGTACATACATGTTAGCTAACAACACAAGGCATATGTGGGGTGCCATATGTGGGGTGCCATATGTGGGGTGCCATATGTGGAGTGCAACTTTTCTGGATTATAACGGGATTCTGGATTTGTGTGGATCTATATTTTTCAGCTCCGGATTCGCCAGTTCAGTTTATTCAAATACGATTCTGGGTTTTAAAAAAAAATCAAATTGTAAGAACGCGTGAAATCTTATTAAGCGAGAAACATACAGTTACCGCGACATCTCTCTTTTGTTATCAAGCCTTTCGCTTCTCGCTTCTAGCTGTGTCAAGTTAACTACTCGGACAACGATATCGTCTTTTCAGTGACTACAGTTTGAAGTAGGCACGTTTCTATTGTATATACTTTTCATAGGTTCAGCATTCAGTTAAGCATTTAGTTCAGTATTTAATTCAATATTTAGTTCAGTATGTACCTACCATAAAAGGTTGAAAAAAAAAGGTCATTCTAAAAATAGTTTTTTCAGCTAAAGACCGGGAGAGTAAGGGGTGGGGGTGGCGTTCAGAGTTAGTTGAACGTCCAAAGGGGCGGTGAACGGATAAATGTTTCAGAACCCCTGATTCAGTTCATCATAAAATGTCACCATGTTCCACATATCTGAGAACCTTGTTAAACACTTTATTTTCAGGCAGGTGACATGTCCAAAGAATTGATTTAATGTAACGTGCAGAAATATGCTTGTAAGAAATGTCCCTAAAAACCTCAAGATTCTGTAGTTGTATTTATTTGTCTCTTGTAGGTATTGTTCCAGTCTGTTTACTCTGCTATTACTCTCCCATTGATTTTATATGTATTTATTTTTTTTTCTATGGTTCTGCTGATTTGATTGCGAAAGAGCTGAAGTTATTTTCTAAAGACCTTGCCAGCAGCTCGCCTTGTGATGAAAAAGTCTGACCACGAGTGACTCTGAGTGCACCAGTAGGTGTCACGGTGGTGTTTTTAATTAACCTAGCGTCACGCGATTTGACGTCAGCGTCACGTCACGTGGCGCCCAACTGAGACTCTGGGCTGAGAAATAAAACCCATTGTTTTTTTAGGAGGTGCGCTTTATTTAGTGGGGGAGGGGGGGTGGGGGCGATGACTGAAGTCTAAAGCTAAGAATTTGATTCTCAAACATCATTTGCACATCATAAGGATGTGAACAAATTTTTTATTTTTTTTTTTAAATTTTAATATTACTCATTTCAAAAACATGTTTACCTTTCACTTCATCGTGGCGCTCCCATTGAACAATTTTATAAAAGTGCAAAGTTCTTTAGGTGAGTGAAAACGTAGATTGTGGCCAGCAGAGAGAAAGTCGATACTCAGTGACGATGCCCATGGATATGTGTATAAATGACTGTTAAATGACATGGTGTGTGAAAACATGAATAACGACAAAAGATATTTCAGCTGTAAACCTGAAATAGCGACAAAAGATATTTCAGATGAAAGCCATAATAACGACACAGGACCTTCAGCTTTAAGCCTAAATAACGACAAAAGACACTTCAGATGACAGATTTCGTCAACAACACCAATCAAGACAACAGAGGATAAAATTATTAAAATCACCAGTTAGTTTAGTTTAAGACCGGAAGCTATTCAAATTCAAAGTGTTGCCATGGAAGCATCTCATAAAGTGAACAAATTTTTGTTATGAGGCTTTTACGATGAACATAATGAACGGTTCGCCAGTTGAGTTAGTCATTACGTCATACTTATACTGTCATCGGCTCCAACTCATTTTGGCCGACTTATATTTCATCTTATAGTTCATCTTATATTTCAGCATATTTTTCATCTTATAGTTCAATTTGCGACAACACATAATAATATCCCAGAGCAATTCTATCGATCAAATATTTTCTTGTTTTAAAAACTACACATATTTAATTTGAGGGTGGATGTGGGAGATAAACTGGGTTGTTTCTGATTAATCTCAGTTGCATGTTACCCCAATACTTGGAGTGACTGGCGGCAGAAGCGGCCCCTCTACTTGATAGGACTGATAGCAGCGCCCCCCATACCGAAAAGGCCTTCCAGCAGAATCGCTGACTCGACTGCCCGGAAATGCCAAGTATTCCACATCCGGGCGATACCTGGACCAAATCAATGAAACACAACCGAGACCGGGTTTTTAAAAGCAATCATAAATAAAAAAAATAATCGAAAAATGACCAGCGATTGGTACGAAACTAAATGTAAACTAACTGTAACCGTATAAAAAAAAAAACAAGAAAGACTGACTACGTTCAAGCTGTGTGAAGGAGATAGGGGAACAAGGTTTGTGGAAGTTTGAATTATAAAGGCAGAACAATAAAAGCGGAACGTTAAGGCTAGGAGCCTTTCTCAGCAGACAGGACAAATGAAGAAACAACAAGAGGTAGAGAGTTGTTAAAAACGTAATTGTGTTTGCCATTAATTTAATTGCCAGCGGTTTTGTTTTTCAAAGCCAAGATTAAATAAAGATACAAGAATTTCATTGATCAATACTGTGGGAATTAAGATATTAACGGACACAACAATTTTTGGAAATACGTAAAATATAATAAATCAAAAGGAAAAAAAGGGGAAATTTAAGATCACTAGTAAGTTTGATGACTACGATGCTGGGATGTTGTTGTTTGAAGGCTACGATGCTGGTATTTTGTTGTTTGATGGCTATGATGCTGGGATGTTGTTGTTTGATGGCTACGATGCTGGGGGGATGTTGTTTGATGGCTACGATGCTGGGATGTTGTTGTTTGATGGCTACGATGCTGGGATGTTGTTGTTTGATGGCTATGATGCTGGGATGTTGTTGTTTGATGGCTACGATGCTGGGATGTTGTTGTTTGATGGCTACGATGCTGGGATGTTGTTGTTTGATGGCTACGATGCTGGGATGTTGTTGTTTGATGGCTATGATGCTGGGATGTTGTTGTTTGATGGCTACGATGCTGGGGGGATGTTGTTTGATGGCTACGATGCTGGGATGTTGTTGTTTGATGGCTACGATGCTGGGATGTTGTTGTTTGATGGCTACGATGCTGGGATGTTGTTGTTTGATGGCTATGATGCTGGGATGTTGTTGTTTGATGGCTACGATGCTGGGATGTTGTTGTTTGATGGCTAGGATGCTGGGATGTTGTTGTTTGATGGCTACGATGCTGGGATGTTGTTGTTTGATGGCTATGATGCTGGGATGTTGTTGTTTGATGGCTACGATGCTGGGATGTTGTTGTTTGATGGCTACGATGCTGGGATATTGTTCCGAAAAGCTTAACTAATTTGTTTTCCTTTTCAACTTTCGCTGGTGTCATAGTACAGGAAATCAGTGCCGTGATGAATACATCTGATGTCATAGTACAGGAAATCAGTGCCGTGATGGATACATCTGATGTCATAGTGTAGGAAATCAGTGCCGTGATGGATACATCTGATGTCATAGTGCAGGAAATCAGTGCCGTGATGGATACATCTGATGTCATAGTACAGGAAATCAGTGCCGTGATGGATACATCTGGTGTCATAGTACAGGAAATCAGTGCCGTGATGGATACATCTGGTGTCATAGTGCAGGAAATCAGTGCCGTGATGGATACATCTGGTGTCATAGTACAGGAAATCAGTGCCGTAATGGATACATCTGATGTCATAGTACAGGAAATCAGTGCCGTGATGGATACATCTGGTGTCATAGTACAGGAAATCTGTGCCGTAATGGATACATCTGATGTCATAGTACAGGAAATCAGTGCCGTGATGGATACATCTGGTGTCATAGTGCAGGAAATCAGTGCCGTGATGGATACATCTGATGTCATAGTACAGGAAATCAGTGTCGTGATGGATACATCTGATGTCATAGTACAGGAAATCAGTGTCGTGATGGATACATCTGATGTCATAGTACAGGAAATCAGTGCCGTGATGGATACATCTGATGTCATAGTACAGGAAATCAGTGCCGTGATGGATACATCTGATGTCATAGTACAGGAAATCAGTGCCGTGATGGATACATCTGATGTCATAGTACAGGAAATCAGTGCCGTGATGGATACATCTGATGTCATAGTACAGGAAATCAGTGCCGTGATGGATACATCTGATGTCATAGTACAGGAAATCAGTGCCGTGATGGATACATCTGATGTCATAGTACAGGAAATCAGTGCCGTGATGGATACATCTGATGTCATAGTACAGGAAATCAGTGCCGTGATGGATACATCTGATGTCATAGTACAGGAAATCAGTGCCGTGATGGATACATCTGATGTCATAGTACAGGAAATCAGTGCCGTGATGGATACATCTGATGTCATAGTACAGGAAATCAGTGCCGTGATGGATACATCTGATGTCATAGTACAGGAAATCAGTGCCGTGATGGATACATCTGATGTCATAGTACAGGAAATCAGTGCCGTGATGGATACATCTGATGTCATAGTACAGGAAATCAGTGCCGTGATGGATACATCTGGTGTCATAGTGCAGGAAATCTGTGCCGTGATGGATACATCTGATGTCATAAAACAGGAAATCAGTGCCGTGATGGATACATCTCATGTCATAATACAGGAAATCAGTGCCGTGATGGATACATCTGATGTCATAGTGCAGGAAATCTGTGCCGTGATGGATACATCTGATGTCATAGTACAGGAAATCAGTGCCGTGATGGATACATCTGATGTCATAGTGCAGGAAATCTGTGCCGTGATGGATACATCTGATGTCATAGTGCAGGAAATCTGTGCCGTGATGGATACATCTGATGTCATAGTGCAGGAAATCTGTGCCGTGATGGATACATCTGATGTCATAGTACAGGAAATCTGTGCCGTGATGGATACATCTGATGTCATAGTACAGGAAATCAGTGCCGTGATGGATACATCTGGTGTCATAGTGCAGGAAATCTGTGCCGTGATGAATACATCTGATGTCATAGTGCAGGAAATCAGTGCCGTGATGGATACATCTGATGTCATAGTACAGGAAATCAGTGCCGTGATGGATACATCTGGTGTCATAGTACAGGAAATGAGTGCCGTGATGGATACATCTGATGTCATAGTGCAGGAAATCTGTGCCGTGATGGATACATCTGGTGTCATAGTACAGGAAATCAGTGCCGTGATGGATACATCTGATGTCATAGTGCAGGAAATCTGTGCCGTGATGGATACATCTGATGTCATAGTACAGGAAATCAGTGCCGTGATGGATACATCTGGTGTCATAGTGCAGGAAATCAGTGCCTTGATTGATACATCTGGTGTCATAGTGCAGGAAATCAGTGCCGTGATGGATACATCTGGTGTCATAGTGCAGGAAATCAGTGCCGTGATGGATACATCTGATGTCATAGTACAGGAAATCAGTGCCGTGATAGATACATCTGATGTCATAGTGCAGGAAATCAGTGCCGTGATGGATACATCTGGTGTCATAGTACAGGAAATCAGTGCCGTGATGGATACATCTGGTGTCATAGTGCAGGAAATCAGTGCCGTGATGGATACATCTGATGTCATAGTACAGGAAATCAGTGCCGTGATAGATACATCTGATGTCATAGTGCAGGAAATCAGTGCCGTGATGGATACATCTGGTGTCATAGTGCAGGAAATCAGTGCCTTGATGGATACATCTGATGTCATAGTGCAGGAAATCAGTGCCGTGATGGATACATCTGGTGTCATAGTGCAGGAAATCAGTGCCGTGATGGATACATCTGATGTCATAGTACAGGAAATCAGTGTCGTGATGGATACATCTGGTGTCATAGTACAGGAAATCAGTGTCGTGATGGATACATCTGATGTCATAGTACAGGAAATCAGTGTCGTGATGGATACATCTGATGTCATAGTACAGGAAATCAGTGTCGTGATGGATACATCTGATGTCATAGTACAGGAAATCAGTGTCGTGATGGATACATCTGATGTCATAGTACAGGAAATCAGTGTCGTGATGGATACATCTGATGTCATAGTACAGGAAATCAGTGTCGTGATGGATACATCTGATGTCATAGTACAGGAAATCAGTGTCGTGATGGATACATCTGATGTCATAGTACAGGAAATCAGTGTCGTGATGGATACATCTGATGTCATAGTACAGGAAATCAGTGTCGTGATGGATACATCTGATGTCATAGTACAGGAAATCAGTGTCGTGATGGATACATCTGATGTCATAGTACAGGAAATCAGTGTCGTGATGGATACATCTGATGTCATAGTACAGGAAATCAGTGTCGTGATGGATACATCTGATGTCATAGTACAGGAAATCAGTGTCGTGATGGATACATCTGATGTCATAGTACAGGAAATCAGTGTCGTGATGGATACATCTGATGTCATAGTACAGGAAATCAGTGTCGTGATGGATACATCTGATGTCATAGTACAGGAAATCAGTGTCGTGATGGATACATCTGATGTCATAGTACAGGAAATCAGTGTCGTGATGGATACATCTGATGTCATAGTACAGGAAATCAGTGTCGTGATGGATACATCTGATGTCATAGTACAGGAAATCAGTGTCGTGATGGATACATCTGATGTCATAGTACAGGAAATCAGTGTCGTGATGGATACATCTGATGTCATAGTACAGGAAATCAGTGTCGTGATGGATACATCTGGTGTCATAGTACAGGAAATCAGTGCCGTGATGGATACATCTGATGTCATAGTGCAGGAAATCAGTGTCGTGATGGATACATCTGGTGTCATAGTGCAGGAAATCAGTGCCGTGATGGATACACCTGATGTCATAGTACAGGAAATCAGTGTCGTGATGGATACATCTGGTGTCATAGTACAGGAAATCAGTGTCGTGATGGATACATCTGATGTCATAGTACAGGAAATCAGTGTCGTGATGGATACATCTGGTGTCATAGTACAGGAAATCAGTGTCGTGATGGATACATCTGATGTCATAGTACAGGAAATCAGTGTCGTGATGGATACATCTGGTGTCATAGTACAGGAAATCAGTGCCGTGATGGATACATCTGATGTCATAGTACAGGAAATCAGTGTCGTGATGGATACATCTGATGTCATAGTACAGGAAATCAGTGTCGTGATGGATACATCTGGTGTCATAGTACAGGAAATCAGTGTCGTGATGGATACATCTGATGTCATAGTACAGGAAATCAGTGTCGTGATGGATACATCTGATGTCATAGTACAGGAAATCAGTGTCGTGATGGATACATCTGGTGTCATAGTACAGGAAATCAGTGTCGTGATGGATACATCTGATGTCATAGTACAGGAAATCAGTGCCGTGATGGATACATCTGATGTCATAGTACAGGAAATCAGTGTCGTGATGGATACATCTGGTGTCATAGTACAGGAAATCAGTGTCGTGATGGATACATCTGATGTCATAGTACAGGAAATCAGTGTCGTGATGGATACATCTGATGTCATAGTACAGGAAATCAGTGCCGTGATGGATACATCTGATGTCATAGTACAGGAAATCAGTGTCGTGATGGATACATCTGATGTCATAGTACAGGAAATCAGTGCCGTGATGGATACATCTGATGTCATAGTACAGGAAATCAGTGTCGTGATGGATACATCTGATGTCATAGTACAGGAAATCAGTGTCGTGATGGATACATCTGATGTCATAGTACAGGAAATCAGTGCCTTGATGGATACATCTGATGTCATAGTACAGGAAATCAGTGTCGTGATGGATACATCTGATGTCATAGTACAGGAAATCAGTGCCGTAATGGATACATCTGATGTCATAGTACAGGAAATCAGTGCCGTGATGGATACATCTGGTGTCATAGTACAGGAAATTAGTGTCGTGATGGATACATCTGATGTCATAGTACAGGAAATCAGTGCCGTGATGGATACATCTGGTGTCATAGTACAGGAAATCAGTGCCGTGATTTATACATCTGATGTCATAGTACAGGAAATCAGTGTCGTGATGGATACATCTGATGTCATAGTACAGGAAATCAGTGTCGTGATGGATACATCTGATGTCATAGTACAGGAAATCAGTGTCGTGATGGATACATCTGATGTCATAGTACAGGAAATCAGTGTCGTGATGGATACATCTGATGTCATAGTACAGGAAATCAGTGTCGTGATGGATACATCTGATGTCATAGTACAGGAAATCAGTGTCGTGATGGATACATCTGATGTCATAGTACAGGAAATCAGTGTCGTGATGGATACATCTGATGTCATAGTACAGGAAATCAGTGTCGTGATGGATACATCTGATGTCATAGTACAGGAAATCAGTGTCGTGATGGATACATCTGATGTCATAGTACAGGAAATCAGTGTCGTGATGGATACATCTGATGTCATAGTACAGGAAATCAGTGTCGTGATGGATACATCTGATGTCATAGTACAGGAAATCAGTGTCGTGATGGATACATCTGATGTCATAGTACAGGAAATCAGTGTCGTGATGGATACATCTGATGTCATAGTACAGGAAATCAGTGTCGTGATGGATACATCTGATGTCATAGTACAGGAAATCAGTGTCGTGATGGATACATCTGATGTCATAGTACAGGAAATCAGTGTCGTGATGGATACATCTGATGTCATAGTACAGGAAATCAGTGTCGTGATGGATACATCTGATGTCATAGTACAGGAAATCAGTGTCGTGATGGATACATCTGATGTCATAGTACAGGAAATCAGTGTCGTGATGGATACATCTGATGTCATAGTACAGGAAATCAGTGTCGTGATGGATACATCTGATGTCATAGTACAGGAAATCAGTGCCGTGATGGATACATCTGATGTCATAGTACAGGAAATCAGTGTCGTGATGGATACATCTGGTGTCATAGTACAGGAAATCAGTGTCGTGATGGATTCATCTGGTGTCATAGTGCAGGAAATCAGTGTCGTGATGGATTCATCTGGTGTCATAGTGCAGGAAATCAGTGCCGTGATGGATACATCTGATGTCATAGTGCAGGAAGTCAGTGCCGTGATGGATTCATCTGGTGTCATAGTACAGGAAATCAGTGTCGTGATGGATTCATCTGGTGTCATAGTACAGGAAATCAGTGCCGTGATGGATTCATCTGGTTTTATAGTACAGGAAATCAGTGTCGTGATGGATTCATCTGATGTCATAGTACAGGAAATCAGTGTCGTGATGGATACATCTGGTGTCATAGTACAGGAAATCAGTGCCGTGATGGATTCATCTGGTGTCATAGTACAGGAAATCAGTGTCGTGATGGATACATCTGATGTCATAGTACAGGAAATCAGTGCCGTGATGGATTCATCTGGTGTCATAGTACAGGAAATCAGTGCCGTGATGGATTCATCTGGTGTCATAGTGCAGGAAATCAGTGCCGTGATGGATTCATCTGGTGTCATAGTACAGGAAATCAGTGTCGTGATGGATTCATCTGGTGTCATAGTACAGGAAATCAGTGTCGTGATGGATTCATCTGGTGTCATAGTACAGGAAATCAGTGTCGTGATGGATTCATCTGGTGTCATAGTACAGGAAATCAGTGCCGTGATGGATTCATCTGGTGTCATAGTACAGGAAATCAGTGCCGTGATGGATTCATCTGGTGTCATAGTACAGGAAATCAGTGCCGTGATTGATTCATCTGTTGTCATAGTACAGGAAATCAGTGCCGTGATGGATTCATCTGGTGTCATAGTACAGGAAATCAGTGCCGTGATGGATACATCTCATGTCATAGTACAGGAAATCAGTGTCGTGATGGATTCATCTGATGTCATAGTGCAGGAAATCAGTGTCGTGATGGATACATCTGATGTCATAGTACAGGAAATCAGTGTCGTGATGGATACATCTGATGTCATAGTGCAGGAAATCAGTGCCGTGATTGATATATCTGATGTCATAGTACAGGAAATCAGTGTCTTGATGGATTCATCTGGTGTCATAGTGCAGGAAATCAGTGCCGTGATTGATACATCTGGTGTCATAGTGCAGGAAATCAGTGTCGTGATGGATACATCTGATGTCATAGTGCAGGAAATCAGTGCCGTGATTGATACATCTGATGTCATAGTGCAGGAAATCAGTGTCGTGATGCATACATCTGATGTCATAGTGCAGGAAATCAGTGCCGTGATTGATACATCTGGTGTCATAGTGCAGGAAATCAGTGTCGTGATGGATACATCTGATGTCATAGTGCAGGAAATCAGTGCCGTGATGGATACATCTGATGTCATAGTGCAGGAAATCAGTGCCGTGATTGATACATCTGATGTCATAGTGCAGGAAATCAGTGTCGTGATTGATACATCTGATGTCATAGTGCAGGAAATCAGTGCCGTGATTGATACATCTGGTGTCATAGTGCAGGAAATCAGTGCGGTGATGGATACATCTGATGTCATAGTGCAGGAAATCAGTGTCGTGATGGATACATCTGATGTCATAGTGCAGGAAATCAGTGCCGTGATGGATACATCTGATGTCATAGTGCAGGAAATCAGTGTCGTGATGGATACATCTGATGTCATAGTGCAGGAAATAATTGCCGTGATTGATACATCTGGTGTCATAGTGCAGGAAATCAGTGTCGTGATGGATACATCTGATGTCATAGTGCAGGAAATCAGTGCCGTGATGGATACATCTGATGTCATAGTGCAGGAAATCAGTGCCGTGATGGATACATCTGATGTCATAGTGCAGGAAATCAGTGCCGTGATGGATACATCTGATGTCATAGTGCAGGAAATCAGTGCCGTGATGGATACATCTGATGTCATAGTGCAGGAAATCAGTGCCGTGATGGATACATCTGATGTCATAGTGCAGGAAATCAGTGCCGTGATGGATACATCTGATGTCATAGTGCAGGAAATCAGTGCCGTGATGGATACATCTGAACAGTATCACGTCCTTTAGTCAGCCGTGATGGATACATCTGATGTCATAGTGCAGGAAATCAGTGCCGTGATTGATACATCTGATATCATAGTGCAGGAAATCAGTGCCATGATTGATACATCTGATATCATAGTACAGGAAATCAGTGCCGTGATGGATACATCTGATGTCATAGTACAGGAAATCAGTGCCGTGATGGATACATCTTATGTCATAGTACAGGAAATCACTGCCGTGATGGATACATCTGATGTCATAGTACAGGAAATCAGTGCCGTGATGGATACATCTGATGTCATAGTACAGGAAATCAGTGCCGTAATGGATACATCTGATGTCATAGTACAGGAAATCAGTGCCGTGATGGATACATCTGATGTCATAGTACAGGAAATCAGTGCCGTAATGGATACATCTGATGTCATAGTACAGTAAATCAGTGCCGTGATGGATACATCTGATGTTATAGTACAGGAAATCAGTGCCGTGATGGATACATCTGATGTCATAGTACAGGAAATCAGTGCCGTGATGGATACATCTGATGTCATAGTGCAGGAAATCTGTGCCGTGATGGATACATCTGATGTCATAGTACAGGAAATCTGTGCCGTGATGGATACATCTGATGTCATAGTGCAGGAAATCAGTGCCGTGATGGATACATCTGATGTCCGTTTATTTTTATCTCCGTTGAAATGGGATGAGACCGGGGAAAGTTAGCGCCTGCTGATACACGAAGATGTTCAGTGAACCTATCTGATAACCGTCTTCCAGTTTCGCCTGTAAAACATGAGCAGCACACATCTCCAGCACACAGTCGCATAGATCACATTTCGGCTAACGCATGCGAAGCCCCCTTTGATTGTAAAAGTACCCTTAGGGAGGCTAGTGCTTTTTATTTTATTTCGAGAGTATAGGGACACGTTATACAACGGCCTCTTGGCCAAGGTTTAGTCCCAACTTTCCGGCCATAAAATTAACAGCGAACACGTTCGTTTTTGAACTTTTTTCTATTGCTTATTCTTTCTTCATTTGTCCTCTCTTCTGAGGAAGGCTCTTAGCCTGAAAGTACGTCTCTCAACGTCCCGTCTTTATATTTCAAGCTTCTACATATCTTTGTTCTAATATTTCGTAAATGAAACTTCAAAGCTCTAAAATTAATAACGTGCTTGTTGCGAATTTTGTGCAATGATTCGTCTTGGCAGGATGCATGTCTTAGGTCATGACCATGGCACTTCCTGTTTACAATTGAGGTTTTCTTTCAAGCAGTGACAGTAATATTTAGTCCACCGTTCGCCTTTGTATGTTTCAGTGCGTGTGACGTTCTTACTTTGTTCAACAGTTGTTCTTAAAAATGTTTGAATCTCGCCGCTCTTTCAGAATTTAGATTTTCCATGCGCCTAATGTCAGCATGTTCACTTCGAAACAGCGAATACCTTATTTTCTATTAGGGCGTTGGATAAAAATGTTAAAAAAACTTATCTAGGTCACTCAGCGGCATCTGGTCATCAAACAGTAATTACTCATATGGGTTATTGGGTAGCACATTATTGTCCCTTTGATGTTATGTCCTGTCTCATTGTTTGAAAGGGGAAATAAAATGATAAAATATTGGAAATATTTGAATGCTCCCCTGTGAGGCAGCCCACCTGTCCAGGGGAACCTCCGGGCTACCAGCTTTCCAGGGGAACCTTCGGGCTACCGGCTGTCCAGGGGAACCTTCGAGCTACCGGCTGTCCAGGGGAACCTTCGGGCTTCCGGCTGTCCAGGGGAACCTCTGGACTACCGGCTGTCCAGGGAACCTTCGGGATACCGGCTGTCCAGGGGAACCTCCAGGCTACCGGCTGTCCAGGGGAACGTCCGGGCTACCGGCTGTCCAGGGGAACCTCCAGGCTATGCCAGTCAGGGGCGGAGAAAACATGTAACACATTATATCAATGCATTGTTGTGACGTCAAAATATGTATTTTTTTAAATCAATTGATTGGAAATTTGGGGGAACGGAGAGGTGGGCAAGGGATGGTTGTGGTGGAGGTGATGGGGGGGAGGGGGTCCTCGAAAGATTATTAGTAGGTAGGCAGAATAAAAATGGGTTGGCCTAAATATTATGGGAGTAAGAAGGGGGTAAGGGGGAAGGGGGTTGCAATATAATTCGTATGCGTAAATAAAATACTTTTTCAGCGTTGGGTGGAGCACATTTGTAGTTTGCAATGAAAAAATTCCTGAAACGTAATACCCGGAACCGGATCAGTAGCCGCCGGATGTAGCCTCCAAATACCCGAACTCCCGTACCCGGACTCAAACCGCATCCATCTCAGCCCTAATAACCAGTCTGTGATCGATTGAACATTGGACACCAGCCCTGGGAGTACGAGTTGCCTGCTGGGATGTTCCCACTCATATCGCATGTAAGACTAGGCGCAGACTATTTTTCTACAATTTGTTTGAGAGCCACATATAAATGTGTACTTTTAGAAAATGGCTTGCTAGAAATTTCCTTTTTGTTTTTGTTTCTGTTTTAACTCTAAAAATGCTACCCTACCGGCTCAAACCCCGTGATTGTTAGCTACATGTTCTGTTCCTGGCTACCGGACTACACCCTACCCCAAGGTTGTAAAGCCCCATCTTCTGTTCTTGGCTACCAGACTACATCCTACCCCAAGGTTGTAAAGCCCCATCTTCTGTTCCTGGCTACCGGACTACATCCTACCCCAAGGTTGTAAAGCCCCATCTTCTGTTTCTGGCTACCGGACTACATCCTACCCCAAGGTTGTAAAGCCCCACCTTCTGTTCCTGGTTACCAGACTACACCCTACCCCAAGGTTGTAAAGCCCAATTTTCTGTTCCTCCTTACCGATGCCACTTCCTACCCGTAGATAACTCATGCATTCCCCCAACATAACCGCTTCACTACCAGATGCATGATCCATAACTGAAATAAACCTTGTCAAGAACAATGGGCGAGTATTTATTTTCTAAAAGCTCTCCGCTACCAGCTTCTCCAATATTGCTTCTCAAAGTATTCTTCCCCTCTATCTAATTACCTTTTACCATCTTCCATACAACCAGTTTCATTGTGACCATGTTTTCTTGTTACCATCATCAATACTACCGAGACTCATTTTTACCGTCTTCATTGTTACCATCTTACTTGCTACCATCTTACTTGTTACTATCTTACTTGTTACCATCTTACTTGTTACCATCTTACTTGTTACCATCTTACTTGTTACCATCTTACTTGTTACCATCTTACTTGTTACCATCTTACTTGTTACCATCTTACTTGTTACCATCTTACTTGTTACCATCTTACTTGCAATGAGCTTAATTGTAAACATCTTCCGTGTAGCCAGCTTATTGCTTAAGTTTTAGTTTTGTCTAAACACCCTGCCAATCCATCACTTTGTAAGCAACAGTTTCTAAACAGTGATACACAGCTGAACCGCACTTCGAACTCGCCACGTTAAAATGTGAATTAGTTTATAACGTGGTGGCAGCAAGACTCTCCATCATTTGCTTGTAGCTGTGTCGGCAAAATCTACGGTGGAAAAATTTGCAAGAATCTGCTTCATCTATTTGGCGAGTCACGTTTCAAGTTGGTTCAATGAAATGACATTATCTTATGAAATCCTTCTGTTTCTCTTTCTTACATATGTGGTATTAGAGCGAGCCATGAGACATACAACAAAGAAAGGACTACACAACTTACAACAAAAGAGGTTTAGAGATCGGACGCCCAGATCTGGATCAAATAGATGGATATGTTTGTGGATAGTGAGCGCAGTCGTAATGGCGTTTGCCGTTCCCTAGTGTTACAAGCATTGTGTTCGAAACCTGACACATGACATGAGAAAACAAGATAATCTGTACGGAAATGATTTTTATAAGAAACAAGTACACAAAATTTGCACATACTCAGCTCACATACATTTAAACACACACACACACACACCCTTTACGTACTCGAACACAAGCGAACACACAGATAATGGGATGGCTAGGCAAGAGATATACAAACAGTATCAAATCAAACTGGATGTCCAGTCCATCCACCAGTGACACCGAGAAAGGGACAGTCTCAGGGAACTTGGGGGAGAAGTCACGCGATGGGGGGAGAGAGACTAGTGCACTCTGGGAATAGACTACCACGTCAGAGCCCGACTGAGTTAATGGCTTAAGACGATGAACCTATCTATTCTGATTGTGTTTTGTCTGATTGGGATACTGCTCGATGAACCTATCTATTCTGATTGTGTGTCGTGTCTGAATGGGATACTGCTCGATGAACCTATCTATTCTGATTGTGTGTCGTGTCTGAATGGGATACTGCTCGATGAACCTATCTATTCTGATTGTGTGTCGTGTCTGATTGGGATACTTCTCAAATCAGATTTTAACGCTATTTGTAACTTAATTACACACAAATAATCGTGGTGACCATATTGCCATTAACAGAACTGAGACTGTCTTATGAAGAATTTCTGCCATATTGCCACTAAGAGAACTGAGACTGTCTTATGAAGAATTTCTGCCATATTGCTTTTAAGAGAACTGAGACTGTCTTATGAAGAATATCGGTCATATTGCCATTAAGAGAACTGAGACTGTGTTATGATGAATTTCTGCAATATTTCCATTAAGAGACCTGAGACTGTCTTATGAAGAATGTCTGCAATATTGCCGTTGTGATGTCTGAAACCTGAAAGTGTTTAGTGTTTAATCTATTTTTTTCATTTTGAAAGTTGCGATGACACTTTTTACTACAATTCCTAGACAGTGCATCAGTTCTTAGACAGTGCATTAATTCATAGACACTGCATAAATTCCTAGACAGTGCATCAATTCCTAGAAAGTGCATCAATTCCTAGACAGTTCATAAATTCCTAGACAGTGCATCAATTCCTAGACAGTGCATCAATTCCTAGACAGTTCATAAATTCCTAGACAGTGCATCAATTCCTAGACAGTACATCAATGCCTATAAAGTGCATTAATTCCTAGACGGTGCATTCCTAGACATGCATCAATTCCTAGACAGTTAATCAATGCCCAGATGTTTTATCAATTCCTAGACGGTGCCGTCATTCCTAAACGGTGCAGCAAATTCTAGGATGGTGCTATCTTCGGGTAACATTTCAGTTTCAGTCTGAACCATCCGTGGAATTGTCTTGATCTGTTAACCAAGCTTAAACATATCTTGTTCTGAACATTTCTCTTACTATGAACTTTTTCTCACTATGAACATTTCTCTCACTTTGAGCAATTCTCTCACTATGAACATTTCTCTCACTATGATCATTTCTCACTATGAACATTTCTCTCCCTTTGAGCAATTCTCTCACTATGAACATTTCTCTCACTATGAACATTTCTCTCACTATGAACATTTCTCTCACTATGAACATTTCTCTCACTATGAACATTTCTCTCACTATGAACATTTCTCTCACTATGAACATTTCTCACTATGAACATTTCTCACTATGAACATTTCTCACTATGAACATTTCTCTCACTTTGAGCAATTCTCTCACTTTGAACATTTCTCTCACTATGAACATTTCTCTTACTATGAACATTTTCTCACTATGAACATTTCTCTCACTATGAATTTTTCGTATGTGGCAATATAGTTATATACAAATATTCTGGCCATATACCATTATTAGGACCATACGCCACAACCAGAGAGAGATGACCGACACCACTTCCTGATAGAGACACACGGAGACACACAGAGAGACGAGACGCGCGGTCACACACTCATGTTATTTTTGTGGTAAGCTATTTCGATGGCCAGGGACCAGAGAACATACTAAAATCTCATACTAACAAGAGTCCTTTCAATAAGACATCAAAATAACATTGAATTACTTGCTCTTCTTTCCAATAGTTCAACTGCTTATGACATAATCCTTGGACCTGGCCAAATTTGTTTACTCTCGGCCGTAGATAATATAATAAAATAGTAAAAACAATGTTTGTGGAAGCTTTAATCAACATATGGACATATGGTACATATGGTATAATCAAATACTCTTCTACTAATGTTTCTCAATTTCTCTGTGTCTCTTCTATTTTTTATTTTTTTTTTTTTTTTTTTTTTTTTTTTCTTTTTTTTTTTATTTTTCCAAAATATTTTGTTTTTTTTTGAGCCCTTTTTTTTTTATATGGTATAATCAAATACTCTTCTACTAATGTTTCTCAATTTCTCTGTGTCTCTTCTATTTTTTATTTTTTTTTTTTTTTTTTTTTTTGCATTCCTTAGATTTTAAGTATCCCAAAATAGTTTGGTTCGTTTAGAGCCCTCATTTTTTGACAGTACCAATACTTATCTTCTTTGACTTCCTGTAATCCTACCTCCGGCAACAACAAAGGAGATCACTCAAGTTTATTACTGTGTCCTGTTTCTTGTCGTACTTCTAGTGGTCCTGTTCACTGAAGAAGGCTCTAAGCCCAAACGTCCATATCTTATTGTCCTGTCTTTACAATTAAGCGTCAACATACCTTGTTCTACTATTTCCTTCACGGAGCTTGAATGCAGTCCTTTCATTATTAATATAATAAGCAGACTTTCCAACCTACTTTTTATGGAACTGCTCCAGATTTCTAGTCCGTGCTGTTATGTCATTGTTCAAAACTTATGTTCTGTGCATTGGCAGTTGTGGTTAAACTGGAAGGTATGTGTACTATGTGTACACTAGCAGCCATAGTCGCAAACCTGCACATAGTCAACTCAGGCCATAAGAGTCGTTCATCACTGTAAAAGAGCAGTAGAGGTGTCCATGAGCCCCTTGAGCAACTGAGCAACCCTATTTAGGAACACTGCTCACCCCCATGACATGAAGAAGGGGGGGGGCCACAAACAGGTATCCTAAACATTGTCTGCGCCACTTTTTCCTATCCAGCCTACTGCAGTTGGGTGGGGGGGGTACAATATGCATTTGATCAAAATTCAAATTCAGAAAAGCCTCATGATTGAAAACACAAGTTCAAAACTATCCCACTAAAAATCGGTGCTTTGAATGCTCGCACTATTTAGGTCAAGGACAACCGCAGATAGACCGCAGAGGAGAATAATCGTTATAGGAAATGAACTAGCCAGGTTCAAGGTAGATATCGAAAGTCCTTAGCGAGACCCGGTTTGCAGAAAAGGGTGAACTCTGAGAGAGGGGCTCTGGATACACCCTCTTTTGGAATGACCGAGGAAGCAAAGAACGTCATGGGGACGATTTTTGCTATCAACACTACACTGATTAACATGGTGGGAGGACTTCGAAGCCGAATCAATGCTATGACAATGAAATTATCTTTCATCTGGCAGAAAACACCTCACCATCATGAGCTGCTATGTTCCAACAATGAACAAAATAGATGAAGTAAAGACCAAGTTCTATGAGGATCTTCACTATTTCATACCTGATGTTCCGAAGCAAAATAAGTTAATAATAGTTCAATACTCGAGTGGACCGTGATAACATCACTTTGGTTGGGGTACTGGGGAACCAAGAAGTGGACCTGTTCAACAGTAGCGGTCTCCTTTTGCACCAGACTTGCGCTGACTTGCTAATTATTTATGCAGTATTTCGGCTTCCCAAGCGTAGTTTGAAATCCTGGATGCGACCTCGCTAAAAAATATTTGGCAATTCATTGACTATGCTATCATCAAGAAAGAATAACATTAGGGACGTGTTTTCTAACCAAGTCTTTTATGTGGGTCAGACTGTTGGACAGTTCATCGTCTTATTATCACGAAGCTTAACATTCATTTACAACCCAAAAGACATCCTCAGGAAGAAGATACTCTAACGTCTGAATACGACAAAGTTGAAGAGCCAGACTATCAAAAAAACACATTTGTGGATGTTCTGGAAGAACGTGTGAAGTCCACACGTCTAGATAATCACAATGTCAAATCGAAGTGATCATCACTCAAAGCAGTGTTGTATAACACCGCCATGCAGTTTCTTGGACAAGCTCCAAGAACATCAGGACTGGTTCGATGAAAAATGTATGGTAATAAAGTAGACGTTGGGGGAAAACACCAACTACACAACTCCTATCGTAACAATCTAATCAAGCCCCACTTACCGAGGTGACAATCAAACACCAGTTAATGAGGTGACAATCAAGCATCAGTTACTGAGGAGACAATCAAGCATCAGTTACTGAGGTGACAATCAAGGATCATTTATTGAGGTGACAATCAAGCATCAGTTACTGAGGTGACATCAAGCACGACTTACAGAGGTGACAATCAAGCACCAGTTAATGAGGTGACAATCAAGCATCAGTTACTGAGGAGACAATCAAGCATCAGTTACTGAGGTGACAATCAAGGATCATTTATTGAGGTGACAATCAAGCATCAGTTACTGAGGTGACATCAAGCATCATTTACTGAGGGACAATCAAGTACGACTTAGAGATACGACAACTAATCACCAGTTACCGAGCTGACAATCAATCACCAGTTATCGAGGTGACAATCAATCACCAGTTATCGAGGTGACAATCAATCACCAGTTACCGAGGTGACAGTCAAGCACGACTTACAGATACGACAATCAATCACCAGTTACTGAGGTGACAATCAAACACGACTTACAGATACGACAATAAATCACCAGTTACCGAGGTGACAATCAAGCACCACTTACAGATACGACAATCAATCACCAGTTATCGAGCTGACTATGCTGCAACGAATACCAAGCTGACTATGCAGTTTTGTGAATCTAAAAACCCAAAGGCCACGGCGCTGGGGTAATAGCTAACTACTGGCCAACTGACAACGTTAGAGCAATGTATACAAAATGTTAACTACTAGCGAACTCTGAAATAAAACCGGTAGATGTCACCCCGTAGGCGTTACGCCATTGACACGACGTAGAACGCGAAACGAGCACAGTGAAACCCACACACACACAAACACACGCACACTTACACACACACACACACACTGCATGTCATCTACTGCATCCTGGTCTATTTCGTTTAAGTCTTGCCATTGGATCACAAAGGTCATGACGAGAGAGTGAGGCTGACTACGTGAGCAACACTCACTCCCTTAAAACAAAACACAGCTCACAGTCAAGGCTACTACTACTGTCAAAGGCTTCTACTCCAGTCAAGACTACTAATCAAATCAAGGCTACTACTCGCCAAGGCTACAGCTCAGGTCAAGGCTACTGGTCAAATCAAATATTGACGAACAATATACAATTTATATATATATATATATATATATATTAGTTTGTAAAGATCACAGCTGATGTTATGCCACATAACTTTGTTGTATTGCCATGTATTCAACCATTAAAACGAACACCTTCTTTTCTTCTATCCTGGATATATGACTCCTTACACCCAAACGTAACTGAAGGGTGGGCTACTTCACTAACGATTTTCTAGTGTAAATCCCATTTATCTGCCCCTGCTATCCTGTTCGGATTCAAGAGTTAGTGGCCTTTACTTGTCCCCTGGTAGTTAACCATCAGTGGAACTATTGAAAGGACTGGCGCCCCAAGATGCTGCCCCCCCCCCTTCCCCCGGGAGTTTCCCATCAGTGAAACTTTTGAAAAGATTGGCGCCCCAAGACGCTGCTGATTAAGACCCACACGGATGTCACCCCACAATCTCTCGAAATCCCCACCACCCCAGTCCCGCAATCCCAAAGCGAATTTTGGTCTCGGACCCAAGCGCCACACAAACACTGTTTGAACTCGGCCACTATTCGGGAGGTTTGCATCTTGCAATCCATTTAAGACTTTCTCATTCATTGAAATCGACTAAACAGTGAAAGGGGGGGGGGCGATATGGGCTTCTTCAAGGAGCCAGTCTTAGTCAGGGGTTCTCATGTTTTGCGTTTCTTCCAGAAACCAACTCTTAATCACGAGTTCTGGTGTTTTTGTGTTTCTACAAGAAACACATCTTAGACTGGGATTCTAGTGTTTTGTGTAATAGCCGAAAACCAGTTTTAGTCAGGGTTTCTAGTTTTTGTGTGTGTGTGTTTGTATCTGAAACCAATCTTGATCAAGGGTTCTGGTGTTTTGTGTTTATGACAGAAACCAATCATAATCAGTGGTTCTGGTGTTTTGTGTTTCTACCGGAAACCAGTCTTTTCCACTAGTTTGAGATACATGAGAAGACTAAGGTGAGTCGTTGGGGGGGGCAGCTTGGAATGATGGACACCTCCTGTCTAGTCAATATCAAGACCCTCGGCGTCCCGCGAGAAATCACCAGGCCGAGTGGTACGCCGCGTGTGCCAGGACAGACAGGATCTGGTACAAGGTCATGACCTTGGTGTGGCCCCCTGTGTGCGGATCAGCAGTCATTTCAATTTTAAGTTTTTAATATTTAACAAACTGTACGATTCATATTTTAAAAAAACTCAAAGTTAACAAAACTCAAAGTTAACAGACCTCATTATATACAGAACTCAAATTTAACGTGGCTGAATGTTAACAGAACTTAATGTTAACATCGCTGGAAGTTAATCAGGTCTCAAGTACATAGAGAAACAATGAGAGATTTCTCAAGTACATAGAGAAACAATGAGAGATTGCATAGAGAAACAATGAGAGATTGTCTCAAGTACATAGAGAAACAATGAGAGATTGTCTCAAGTACATAGAGAAACAATGAGAGATTGTCTCAAGTACATAGAGAAACAATGAGAGATTGTCTCAAGTGCATAGAGAAACAATGAGAAATTGTCTCAAGTTCATAGAGAAACAATGAGAGATTGTCTCAAGAATATATAGAAAAATTTTTTAGATTGTCTCAAGTACATATAGAAAAAATTATAGATTGTCTCAAGTATATATAGAAAAAAATATAGATTGTCTCAAGTACATATGGAAAAAATTGTAGATTGTCTCAAGTATATTTAACAACAATGATAGATTGTCTCAAGTACATATAGAAACAATGATAGATTGTCCAAGTACATATAGGCACAAAGCTGTTACTGGAAAACTAACTTTGCGTTTACTATTACGTTTACTCAGCCATGGAGATGTCATAATGATCAGGTAAACATACGATCAATGGATTTGTCAACAATTTGTACATGCACATGTCACGTGACACTGATGTCTTCTTCTGACCTTGACCTGTAAAGTAAGACTTTCATTAATTCCTAACATTCTTATATTCCATCAAACTTAGTAATTCCAGAGATTGTCTCCTTACCTACCCAACAAAGTCATTTCAAGGATTGTCTCCTTACCAACCCAAAAAAGTCATTCCAGAGATTGTCTCCTTACCTACCCAAAAAAGTCATTCCAGAGATTGTCTCCTTACTACCCAACAAAGTCATTCCAGAGATTGTCTCCTTACCTACCCAACAAAGTCATTCAAGAGATTGTCTCCTTACCTACCCAACAAAGTCATTCAAGAGATTGTCTCCTTACCTACCCAACAAAGTCATTCCAGAGATTGTCTCCTTACTACCCAACAAAGTCATTCCAGAGATTGTCTCCTTACCTACCCAACAAAGTCATTCCAGAGATTGTCTCCTTACCTACCCAACAAAGTCATTCCAGAGATTGTCTCCTTACTACCCAACAAAGTCATTCCAGAGATTGTCTCCTTACCTACCCAACAAAGTCATTCAAGAGATTGTCTCCTTACTTACCCAACAAATTCATTCCAGAAATTGTGTCCTTACCTACCCAACCAAGTCATTCCAGAGATTGTCTCCTTACCTACCCCACAAAGTCATTTCAGAGATTGTCTCCTTACCTACCCAACAAAGTCATTCCAGAGATTGTCTCCTTACCTAATCAACAAAGTCATTCCAGAGATTGTCTCCTTACCTACTCAACAAAGTCATTCCAGAGATTTTCTCCTTACCTACTCAACAAAGTCATTCCAGAGATTGTCTCCTTACTTCCCAACAAAGTCATTCCAGAGATTGTCTTCTTACCTACCCAACAAAGTCATTCCAGAGATTGTCTCCTTAGCTACCCAACAAAGACATTCCAGAGATTGTCTCCTTACCTACTCAACAAAGTCATTCCAGAGATTGTCTCCTTACCTACCCAAAAAAGTCATTCCAGAGATTGTCTCCTTACCTACCCAACAAAGTCATTCCAGAGATTGTCTCCTTACCTACCCAACAAAGTCATTCCAGAGATTGTCTCCTTACCTACCCAACAAAGTCATTCCAGAGATTGTCTCCTTACCTACCCAACAAAGTCATTTCAAAGATTGTCTCCTTACCAACCCAAAAAAGTCATTCCAGAGATTGTGTCCTTACCTACCCAACCAAGTCATTCCAGAGATTTTCTCTTTACCTACCCCACAAAGTCATTTCAGAGATTGTCTCCTTATCTACCCAACAAATTCATTCCAGAGATTGTCTCCTTACCTAATCAACAAAGTCATTCCAGAGATTGTCTCCTTACCTACTCAACAAAGTCATTCAAGAAATTGTCTCCTTACCTACTCAACAAAGTCATTCCAGAGATTGTCTCCTTACTACCCAACAAAGTCATTCCAGAGATTGTCTTCTTACCTACCCAACAAAGTCATTCCAGAGATTGTCTCCTTACCTACCCAACAAAGTCATTCCAGAGGTTGTCTCCTTACCTACCCACCAAAGTAATTCCAGAGATTGTCTTCTTACCTACCCAACAAAGTCATTCCAGAGATTGTCTCCTTACCTACACAAAAAAGTCAATCCAGTGATTGTCTCCATACCTACCCAACAAAGTCATTCCAGCGATTGTCTCCTTACCTACCCAACAAAGTCATTCCAGAGATTGTCTCCTTACCTACCCAACAAAGTCATTCCAGAGATTGTCTTCTTACCTACCCAAAAAAGTCATTCCAGAGATTGTCTCCTTACCTACCCAACAAAATCATTCCAGAGATTGTCTCCTTACCTACCCAACAAAGTCATTCCAGAGATTGTCTCCTTATCTACCCAACAAAGTCATTCCAGAGATTGTCTCCTTACCTACCCAACAAAGTCATTCCAGAGATTGTCTCCTTACCTACCCAACAAAGTCATTCCAGAGATTGTCTCCTTACCTACCCAACAAAGTCATTTCAAAGATTGTCTCCTTACCAACCCAAAAAAGTCATTCCAGAGATTGTGTCCTTACCTACCCAACCAAGTCATTCCAGAGATTTTCTCTTTACCTACCCCACAAAGTCATTTCAGAGATTGTCTCCTTATCTACCCAACAAATTCATTCCAGAGATTGTCTCCTTACCTAATCAACAAAGTCATTCCAGAGATTGTCTCCTTACCTACTCAACAAAGTCATTCCAGAAATTGTCTCCTTACTACCCAACAAAGTCATTCCAGAGATTGTCTTCTTACCTACCCAACAAAGTCATTCCAGAGATTGTCTCCTTTCCTACCCAACAAAGTCATTCCAGAGGTTTTCTCCTTACCTACCCAACAAAGTAATTCCAGAGATTGTCTCCTTACCTACCCAACAAAGTCATTCCAGAGATTGTCTCCTTACCTTACACAAAAAAGTCAATCCAGTGATTGTCTCCATACCTACCCAACAAAGTCATTCCAGCGATTGTCTCCTTACCAACCCAACAAAGTCATTCCAGAGATTGTCTCCTTACCTACCCAACAAAGTCATTCCAGAGACTGTCTACTTACCTACACAAAAAAGTCATTCTAGATATTATCTCCTTACCTAACCAAAAAAGTAATTCCAGAGATTGTCTCCTTACCTACCCAACAAAGTCATTCCAGAGACTGTGTCCTTACCTACCCAACAAAGTCATTCCAGAGATTGTCTCCTTACCTACCCAACAAAGTCATTCCAGAGACTGTGTCCTTACCTACCCAACAAAGTCATTCCAGAGATTGTGTCCTTACCTACCCAACAAATTCATTCCAGAAATTGTGTCCTTACCTACCCAACCAAGTCATTCCAGAGATTGTCTCCTTACCTACCCAACAAAGTCATTCCAGAGATTGTCTCCTTACCTACCCAACAAAATCCTTTGAGCTTTACAGGAGCGGACATCTAATCATTAAAATCGATTTTGTATGAAGAAATATTTGCGATGCCGGAAATCTAGTTTCATGCGATTATTTGCTTCCTGTTGGATGTGTTCTGAGATGGGACGGGCATGGCTTTTTGTATGGAAACGTAATAATGATGAAAAGATAGTATTGTGTCCTTGACATGGATGCTTCAAATGGAAACTTAACATTGAGTGCATAATAGGAGTGTGTCCTTGTGATTAGAGACCGACCGAATTCCGGATTTTCTTTCCCGGGTAAATTATATGGGAGTAAAAAAGACAAAATAAATATTTCCACAAAAGTTATTACGTCATTTTTTGCGGTGCGCGGAACGTGTGCGGAAGCAAGTTTTGAAATGTTTAGGCTTCGAAAGTCTCGTTAAAGTTTTGGTTTTGGTCGAAAGTCTTGTTAAGCTTTCGGCTTCGGTTTCAGTCGAAAATGATTTTCAACTTTCGGTCTGGTTTCGGTTTTAGCCGATATTTGACAATCAATTTCAGTCGGCCTCTACTTGATTTATATCCCACCATTAGTATTATACACTATAACACACTCAGTATTAACACCATTAGTATTATACACTATAACACACTCAGTATTAACACCATTAGTATTATACACTATAACACACTCAGTATTAACACCATTAGTATTATACACTATAACACACTCAGTATTAACACCATTAGTATTATACACTATAACACACTCAGTATTAACACCATTAGTATTATACACTATAACACACTCAGTATTAACACCATTAGTATTACGCACCACAACACCATTTTTATAACGCACGTTTTCCATCGTTGTTTGTATTCAAACACCAGCATCACCACCCATTTCCTGTACTTTTAACACCAGCATCGTGACCCGGTGATGGACATCTGATCACCACCCAGCGATGAACATCTAATCACCACCCAGTGATGGCCATCAGATCACAATCTAGTGACGGACATATCATCAACATCTAGTGACAAACATATGATCGCCATCTAGTGACGGACATATGATCACCATTTGACGGAAATCTGATTTCCATCTCGTGACGGCCATCTGATCACCATCTGGTAACGGCCATCTGATCACCATCTGGTGATGGCCATCTAAACATCGATTGCCATCTAAACACCACCCAATGATGTCCATCTAAACATCACACAATGATTGCCATCTAAACACCACCCAATGATGTCCATCTAAACACCAGCCAATGATGTCCATCTAAACACCACCCAAAAATGGCCACCTAAACACCACCCAAAAATGGCCACCTAAACACCACCCAATGAGGCCATCTAAACACCACCCAATGATGTACATCGTAACATCATTCAATGATGGCCATCTAAAAACCACCCAATGATGTCCATCTAAACACCACCCAATGATGTCCATCTAAACACCACCCAATGACGGACATCTGATCACCACCCAATGATGGCCATCTGATCACCACCCCTTGCCCTCACCATCACCACATTTATTTACGATCTGACTCACAACACATATCTTCAAAGTACAATAATAAATCCTTCACCCGATTGCGCTCCAATGACGAATGAAACACTGCAAAGGGGGTCGCACCGGGCGCCTTTTTTTAAGCCTCCAACTTGTAAGTCCATATATTTCAGAAGTACGAATTTTCTCTAGTGACGGAATTATCAATTTGTTTAGTGGTTATATGCGAGCAAAGAGGAAACAGTGACGAAGGCAGAATGGAGTTGCCACAGTGGAGGGTGGTGTTTTCTCCTCAGCTCCGGGGGAGCTCTGGAATCCCCCCCCCACCCAACTCATTCCGGAGCCCCCAACCTACGCTCCATGCCTTGGAGCCCCTAAAATCCTAAGAAGGGCTCTACTCATACCTACAGCAAACGTCCATATACAAATACTATGCTGGTGAGAAAGTTGACTGAATAATTGATTGGGTATCAGGTCAGGAATATCAATTGTCTCTGCTCAATAATTGAGTGGGTATCATGTCAAGAATATCAATTGTCTCTACTCCATATTGGTGAAATATTTGCACAGTAGCACCAGCCAGTTCTTTTATCTTCGGCCATATGTTTCATCTCTCAGTGTTAAAGCTTTCACCGTGATTCAGCTATTGGTAATTGGTGATGGCTAGCTAAGTCTATAGCATAACAGTCACTGCCACATCAAGACATCATCAACGTAATCAAATAAATTACCGAGACACTTGATAATTACTTAGGCACATTATAACAATAAGACTGTATACACATGATAAATAAAGTCACATATATCACAGGATATACATAAATATGTATGTGCACTTTTCTGTAGTAAATAAATTTCTTTCTGACTTCCCTCAATGATAACACACTTTACTATGACACAAATATCATACAATTTACTACAGCACAATTATCACACACTTCACTATAGCACAGTTATCACACACTTCACTATAGCACAATTATCACACACTTTACTAGCACACACAAAGCTATACTGCTACAGCACTGTTTCATTGGCCCATCACCGTCTCCGACATTGTAATAAAGGAAGCCTTGATTTTAATTGTTCAGCGTAACGGGGTGGGGGAGGGGGAGTTTCACTAAAAAGAACACGAAAACTAATGACGTCATTAACGTAGTCAGAAATAGTCATTGCACCAAAGTCTCAAAGTTAGATTTTGGGAAGATTTTTTTTTTTATCTAGAAATGAATGCAAAGCTTCCTTGGACGTAAAGGTCATTATTTTGTTTTGCTATATAGAGTAGTGAGTTCAAAAAGAAATGTTGACAAAAAGATTCGACCAAATTTCCGTTCGATCAAATATCCGTCCATCAATTTTTCGTCGACGAAATTTCTTTCGATCAAATTTCCGGTAACAGTCGAATAAATAAATAAATATATTTATATATATATATATATATATCAAAACTCTATGGTCCTACTTATTACTATCTACAAGCGTGACTAGAGATGGACATGATTGAAGCAGTATGATTTAAAGTCATATTTTAATAAAACTCATTGAAGTGAGGCAGTCGAAACATTTGGCTCAAAACTCACAAGGTCAAATGCAGGCTGTCCTTCTCACATGAAGGACTCGCAACTCAAGTGTGTGGTGCGTGGTGTGTGGTGCGTGGTGTGTGGTGCGTGGTGTGGGGTGCGTGGTGTGGGGTGCGTGGTGTGGGGTGCGTGGTGTGGGGTGCGTGGTGTGTGGTGCGTGGTGCGTGGTGTGTGGTGCGTGGTGTGTGGTGCGTGGTGTGTGTTGTTTGGTGTTTGGTGCGTGGTGTGTGGTGTGTGGTGCGTGGTGTGTGGTGCGTGGTGTGTGATTTGTGGTGCGTGGTCTGCGAGGTGTGGTGCGTGATGTGTGGTGCGTGGTGCGTGGTGTGTTGTGCGTGGTGTGTGGTGTGTGTTGTTTGGTGTGTGGTGCGTGGTGTGTGGTGCGTGGTGTGTGGTGCGTGGTGTGTGGTGCGTGGTG
>CAXITT010000275.1:590372-640236 GCA_964033795.1 Lymnaea stagnalis
TGTGATTTGTGGTGCGTGGTGTGTGAGGTGTGGTGCGTGATGTGTGGTGTGTGGTGCGTGGTGTGTTGTGCGTGGTGCGTGGTGTGTGTTGTTTGGTGTGTGGTGCGTGGTGTGTGGTGCGTGGTGTGTGGTGCGTGGTGTGTGGTGCGTGGTGTGTGGTGTGTGGTGCGTGGTGTGTGGTGCGTGGTGTGTGGTGTGTGGTGTGTTCAAGGAACGTGTCCAGAATAGAAACAAAACGGACCCCCCGGTCTTATATCTGGGATATGATAACTTAGGGATATCCGATTGACCACGAGGATGGCCACGGCCGATGAAATAAGGTGCACTTGCACTGAGCAAGACCACGTGATTGCAACACACTCAAGGCGTAAGAGGGTGCGTTTGGGCGGGGGGGGGGGTTCTGAGACGAGTCGGTGACACGCTTGAATGCTCCAAGCGAGCTGGACCAAGTTCTAAAATTAGACAATAAAGGGAAAAAACTCATTCATACCTTCTGGCAAAGTATGCTCAAAGTCCACAAAGGATTGAAGAAGATTGGTCCAGACTGATATCGTCCCAAGAAAAAATGTTGGGTCACACCGACGTCATCAAGGGGAGAAGTTTCGGTCCAGTCTGACGTCATCACATACCAAAAATGGTTTAAAATGAATAAACAAGTGGGAGAAAGAAAGGAAATTGAAAAATTAGATTTTGATTAGACTGACTTCATCTAATCTAAATATATACAGCTCGTGGCTTTGAAACACATTTACAGCAATGTGTCTTGTGAAAACTTTTCTACTTTTTAAAGAGCTACATTTTATATGAGCTGCAAAAATCATAATATGACATTTCAATCTCTATACCATGATTTTTACCAGAGGTTTGGGGCCTCGAATCCCCTTCGTTCCAGATCGGATGCAATATTTTTAAATCATTTTTATGATTGTCTCGTTGAGATTGGCTGCTCCAAAAACGTGACATGTCAATCATGGCCACGTCAACATTGGCATGGGAAGCTTCTACTACCGAATGTCACAGTGCTTTGCAAAACTGTTACAGGTTTTAGCCCATCCTGTCACAGGAGCTAGTAGCATCAATTATAACTTTTAGCACTTATCACGGTCCCTCGCACCGACTGCCACTGTTCGTAGCACCTCCAGACGTAGTGCTAGCACATCCAGTCGTAGTGATAGCACCTCCAGACGTAGTGCTAGCCTCTCCAGCCATAGTGTCAGCCCCTCCAGCCATAGTGCTAGCCCCTCCAACCATAGTGTCAGCCCCTCCAGCCATGGTGCTAGCCCCTCCAGCCAGAGTGTTAGCCCCTCCAGCCATAGTGTAAGCCCCTCCAGCCATAGTGTTAGCCCCTCCAGCCATAGTGTTAGCCCCTCCAGCCATAGTGTTAGCCCCTCCAGCCATAGTGTTAGCCCCTCCAGCCATAGTGTTAGCCCCTCCAGCCATAGTGTTAGCCCCTCCAGCCATAGTGTTAGCCCCTCCAGCCATAGTGTTAGCCCCTCCAGCCATAGTGTTAGCCCCTCCAGCCATAGTGTTAGCCCCTCCAGCCATAGTGTTAGCCCCTCCAGCCATAGTGTTAGCCCCTCCAGCCATAGTGTTAGCCCCTCCAGCCATAGTGTTAGCCCCTCCAGCCATAGTGTTAGCCCCTCCAGCCATAGTGTTAGCCCCTCCAGCCATAGTGTTAGCCCCTCCAGCCATAGTGTTAGCCCCTCCAGCCATAGTGTTAGCCCCTCCAGCCATAGTGTTAGCCCCTCCAGCCATAGTGTTAGCCCCTCCAGCCATAGTGTTAGCCCCTCCAGCCATAGTGTTAGCCCCTCCAGCCATAGTGTTAGCCCCTCCAGCCATAGTGTTAGCCCCTCCAGCCATAGTGTTAGCCCCTCCAGCCATAGTGTTAGCCCCTCCAGCCATAGTGTTAGCCCCTCCAGCCATAGTGTTAGCCCCTCCAGCCATAGTGTTAGCCCCTCCAGCCATAGTGTTAGCCCCTCCAGCCATAGTGTTAGCCCCTCCAGCCATAGTGTTAGCCCCTCCAGCCATAGTGTTAGCCCCTCCAGCCATAGTGTTAGCCCCTCCAGCCATAGTGTTAGCCCCTCCAGCCATAGTGTTAGCCCCTCCAGCCATAGTGTTAGCCCCTCCAGCCATAGTGTTAGCCCCTCCAGCCATAGTGTTAGCCCCTCCAGCCATAGTGTTAGCCCCTCCAGCCATAGTGTTAGCCCCTCCAGCCATAGTGTTAGCCCCTCCAGCCATAGTGTTAGCCCCTCCAGCCATAGTGTTAGCCCCTCCAGCCATAGTGTTAGCCCCTCCAGCCATAGTGTTAGCCCCTCCAGCCATAGTGTTAGCCCCTCCAGCCATAGTGTTAGCCCCTCCAGCCATAGTGTTAGCCCCTCCAGCCATAGTGTTAGCCCCTCCAGTTATAGTGTTAGCCCCTTCAGCCATAGTTTTAGCCCCTCCAGCCATGGTGCTAGCTCCTCCAGCCATAGTGTCAGCCCCTCCAGCCATAGTATCAGCCCCTCCAGCCATATTGCTAGCCCCTCCCGCCATAGTGCTAGCCCCTCCAGCCATAGTGTTAGCCCCTCCAGCCATAGTGCTAGCCCCTCCAGCCATAGTGGTAACACACACAAACACATCAACCCACACAGTTTCGTTTAAATAACATTTTTTTTAACATTTAACATTTCACATTTAACTTTTCACATTTCATTTTATTTCTTCTGTTCTCAAAAACTGTATCTCATTAATTACAGAATCAGTTTTAAGAGATCCGATTTTTTCACATGGCAAAATTTAGTTTTTGCTCTGATCTCCTGAGCTGCATTTTGGCCTGTCAGTCACAAAGCAGGAAGCTGAATATCTCTGGCAAAATCTCTAACAAGTCAACTCTGATTAAATGTGTCTAAATGAATTGACATTTGAAACACTGATTAAATGTGTCTTGATGACTTTCCAGAATAAAATGAGTGTCAAAATAAAAAATATAACCTTATTTAAATCGTTATCTTATTCAAGAATGTGTGTACATGCATATAATGTACATGTACGTAATGGTAAAGAGTTCTTGTCAAATCATTCAACAGAATAACCATGTCTGTTGACAGCTCGACGGATGGCAAGAGTGACAAACGTTGGTCAGAGAGTACATACTATCTAGTCATACCCCCATATACGTGTGTGCCTCTGGTCACACTGACCCTTATCTGCCAACTACTGTGGCGGGGTGGGGGTTGGGGGGGGGGGATGGCGGCCATTTCTTTATGAACCTGTATGGCAGATATTTGGTTAGCGGTTCGAGACAAAAAAAAATTCCACCATATTTTTTCTGTCCATGGATTTCTCATTAGGCCAGTGAGAACACAGCGGGGGTCCAAGACGATTAGACCCATTAGGGGGGGGGGGGGTGGGGGGGGGGGGATGGCGGCCATTTCTTTATGAACCTGTATGGCAGATATTTGGTTAGCGGTTCGAGACAAAAATAAATTCCACCATATTTTTTCTGTCCATGGATTTCTCATTAGGCCAGTGAGAACAAAGCGTGGGTCCAAGACGATTAGAGCCATTTGATCCTTATTGACAATGTGTTAGGAATGATCAGCTGATCAATACGTAGAGGTCAGGCATTTCGTCTAGCTTAGAAATAGATTTTATACAAATCTATGTAAACGTTAACTCTCCCTGCATGCGTCTTCGTATGTGCTGACGCAATCCACACGTGGTGACGCAATCCCCACGTGGTGACGCAATCCACACGTGTTGAAGCAATCCACACGTGGTGGCGCAATCCAGACAGTGAAGTGACATCATGAGTGTCACAGTAGTGAAATGCCACCATTAAAAGTGCGGTGTCATAGTAGTTCAATACTACCATTAAAAGTGAGGTGGCATGGTATTGAAGGAGCACCGTCAAACGCGAAGAGAAATAATAATCAAGTAGCACCATTAAAAGAAAAGTGTCGTCGTGGTGAAGTACTACAATTAAAGGTGAAGTTAGCACTCTACTTATGGATCTACCAATTCCAAATCGGTTTCTTTTCTTACCATATTGTATGTAATCTGGACTTTCAATCGGTCTATGAGACATAGTGTATGGTCCTTGTAATCTCGTCTTTCAGTTGCTCTATGCGACATAGTGTGGTCCTTGTAATCTTGTCTTTCATTTGGTCTGTGAGACATAGTGTGGTCCTTGTAATCTTGTCTTTCAGTTGGTCTATGCGACATAGTGTGGTCCTTGTAATCTTGTCTTTCAGTTGGTCTCTGAGACATAGTGTGGTCCTTGTAATCTTGTCTTTCAGTTGGTCTATGCGACATAGTGTGGTCCTTGTAATCTGGTCTTTCAATGGGTCTGTGAGACGTAATGTGGTTCTTTTAATCTTGTATTTCAGTTGGTCTATGAGACATAATGTGGTCCTTGTAATCTGGTCTTTCAATGGGTATGTGAGACGTAATGTGGTCCATGTAATCTGGTCTTTCAATGGGTCTGTGAGACGTAATGTGGTTCTTTTAATCTTGTATTTCAGTTGGTCTATGAGACATAATGTGGTCCTTGTAATCTGGTCTTTCAATGGGTCTGTGAGACGTAATGTGGTTCTTTTAATCTTGTATTTCAGTTGGTCTATGAGACATAATGTGGTCCTTGTAATCTGGTCTTTCAATGGGTCTGTGAGACGTAATGTGGTTCTTTTAATCTTGTATTTCAGTTGGTCAATGAGACATAATGTGGTTTTTGTAATCTTGACTTTCATTTGGTCTATGAGTCATAATGTGGTCCATGTAATCTTGACTTTCATTTGGACTATGAGACATAATGTGGTCCTTGTAATCTTGTCTTTCATTTGGACTATGAGACATAATGTTGGCCTTGTAATCTTGCTATTCGTCTATAAAACACATTATTAACCTTGCAGTTGAGTCTTTAGTTGGTCTATAGAACACATTGTTAGCCTTGTAATCATGTCTTTTTGTTGGTCTCTTATCATTAAAACAATTTAAAAATTGGAAATAATTCAACATTTTTTTATTAATACACAAAATATTTCACAAAATTATGTTAACACCTTTTTATGTTTTTACCTAAGAGCTAGGCTGGCACAGGTTTTATTCTGACACAATGATGGCCTCGTGTACACGGAATGAAACTGTCTAACACGTCTTCTCAAATCAAGACATTGCCCTTACTTAGCTGTACGCTCAAGGAAATCAATGGCTGCTGGTGTGAAAGACCCCAGGCTAATTATGAAGCTCATCTTTCTGACACGGATATAGACTGATGACATAAATGACACAGGCCAGCGGTTCCCAACAGACACATGACTCAGATGGACCAGCGGTTTCCCACCAGGGAGTCACTGAAACACTATAGGAAATGGTTTGTTTTAAATGCAAGTTGACATCGGCGTCATGGAGGGTGGTCACGTTACTGTTGGCCTACTAGCCTTGTTGCTTTTTTTATTAACAGTGTAGCTTCCATTTATCTGCAAGTAGCTTCCGTTTGATAATGTGTAGCTTCCAATTATCTGCAAGTAGCTTCCGTTTGATAATGTGTAGCTTCCATTTATCTGCTAGAAGCTTCCGTTTGATAATGTGTAGCTTCTATTTATCTGCGTATAGCTTCAGTTTGTTTCTGGCCAGCTTACATTATCTGAAATTCAATTATCCGAATGTTCAATTATCTGAAATTCAATTATCTGAATATTCAATTATCTAAATGTTTAATTATCTATTTTATTAATTATGGGAATCTTCCATTATCGAACTATTCCAATATCTGAATTTTCCATTACCTGAATGTTCCATTATTTGAATTTCCCAGTATCTAACTGTTCTATTATACAAATGTTCCATTAATAAATGTTCTATTATCTGAATGTTCCATTATCTGAACGTGTCGTTATCTGAATGTTCCGTCATAGTATTGTATTTTCACATTCGCTTGTTTGCCCTCTATCTGCGATAATCAAGATAACTAGGTAAATTCTGACTTATATTTCCTTAAGCCACCGTTGTTAGCATCTTTACAATGTCTTCACTTGCCTGGAACTCATCATTTCTGGAGTTTCTACGTTTGAACAGACGAAACAAAAATGTCTCGCCAGATCGGGAACATGTATCATCATACCTAGATATTTCTATGACGTTTCTTTACAAGGCCATCCTCCTCTCAGCCCTCCCACCCAAACCCCCACACCCCCCACCCCTACACGCACACACTTTCCGTCTAGCTCCCAGCTCCTATAGATTGCGTCAAATTGTTGCTTTACAATTTATTCAGGAAAAGGCCACCTTAAGACCTTTCACGTCGAAAGGGAGAGCACCGCATGAATAGGGTTTTGAAAGAGTTGTCTGGAGTCAGACATCTCCTCCACATACACGTTTTCTATAGATTTTTCTTTTAATTTTTATATTTTCTGATAATAGTAGAATCTAAATAACTTAGATATTTTTTTTTTTTAAATATAAACACGTGTCCTTTTAGTGTATGGAGCTCACAGTGTATTTAACAAGAGTCTTTGATAGTACTTTGTAAACTGATGGCAGTCTATCTTGGCTGAATGAAAACTTTCTCATAAATCCTCTTTGATAGAGGGCATGGATAGATCGGACTGTGCGGAGACGAGATCACGTGACCGTAGGTGCACGCGATGATTGGACTATAAGGACACGTGAGAAATTAGTCATGGAACAATACGTCTGTCGCTTCTTATTGATACCTTTTTGTTTGTACGTCGTACTGACTGTAGTACTACAGCACTGTGTTGTTTATATGTCGTACTGACTGTAGTACTACAGCACTGTGTTGTTTATATGTCGTACTGACTGTAGTACTACAGCACTGTGTTGTTTATATGTCGTACTGACTGTAGTACTACAGCACTGTGTTATTTATATGTCGTACTGACTGTAGTACTACAGCACTGTGTTATTTATATGTCGTACTGACTGTAGTACTACAGCACTGTGTTGTTTATGTGTCGTACTGACTGTAGTACTACAGCACTGTGTTATTTATACGTCGTACTGACTGCAGTACTACAGCACTGTGTTATTTATCCGTCGTACTGACTGCAGTACTACAGCACTGTGTTATTTATATGTCGTACTGACTGTAGTACTACAGCGCTGTGTTAGTTATATGTCGTACTGACTGTAGTACTACAGCACTGTGTTATTTATATGTCGTACTGACTGTAGTACTACAGCACTGTGTTATTTATATGTCGTACTGACTGTAGTACTGCAGTTCGAAGAATGCTAAGATAGTCTCCAAGTTTACAAGATAGTTTCATTGGTTAAATGTGCAGTGAACATTCTTCATTCATAGCTCATGGGCTCAATGTTGTGTTAATAGACCATTCAAAGATCTTTGGCTCAGTGTGGTGTGATTATAGGTTCATTCATAGATCATGGACTGAATGTGGTGTCAACCTTGTTAATTTATTAGATCTTTGGTTCAGTGTGGTTTGAGCATAGTTAATTCAAAGATATTTTACTCAATGTGGTGTGAACATAGTTTATTCAAAGATATTTGACTCAATGAGGTTTCAACATAGTTCATTCAAAGATCTTTGGCTCAGTTTGGTGTGAACATAATTCATTCAAAGATATTTAACCCAATGAGGTTTGAACATAGTTCATTCAAAGATCTTTGGCTCAGTTTAGTGTGAACATAGTTTATTCAAAGATCTTTGGCTCAGTGTGGTTTGAACATATTAATTCAAAGATATTTGACTCAATGTGGTGTGAACATAGTTCATTCAAAGATCTTTTGCTCAGTGTGGTGTGATCTTAGTTCATTCAAAGATCTTTGGCTCAGTGTGGTGTGATCTTAGTTCCTTCTAAGTTCTTCACAGATGCCATTTGTTCAACAGAGAAGGTCTTCATTTTACGCCATTCAAGTCTTCGGCTGGATATTACCGTTATATCGATGGGTGCAGAGGCTTCACTTTGATCCTGCCCCCTCTGAGATTGCTGAGGTGGCATATAGATTGACCCACACAGGGTGGAAAATAGGTTGACCCACACAGGTCGGCAGATAGATTGACCCACACAGGGTTGCAAATTGATTGACCCACACAGGGCGGCAAATAGATTGACCCACACAGAGCGGCACTAATCCTAGCTACTCCCATGGGCCCCAGAGTTGTGTTTTTATATTTTTAAAAAATGTAAACGCTTAAATTTGAATGCAAGGGGAAAAAATCCGAAAAGTGGCAGGCCTCCAAAAGGGACGCGACGGCTCGTGTTGCCTTTCTATGGAATGGATCGATGGATGTTACCGTTCTAAGGAATGGATGGATTCTACCGTTCGATTTCAAGTTGGATTAATGCGAAACGTAAATATTATCAGATTAATGACAAATCCATGCAAATAAGATTTTGAATTTTTTTTTAACACTTTTGATTTCAGCAGATAATTTCAACGGAGTTGTCTGCCCCTGAAATTGTTGTTAGTTTTCCTGAAATTGTTGTTAGTGTTCCTGAAATTGTTGTTAGTGTTTCTGAAATTATTGTTAGTGTTCCTGAAATTGTTGTTAGTGTTCCTGAAACTGTTGTTAGTGTTCCTGAAATTGTTGTTAGTGTTTCTGAAATTATTGTTAGTGCTCCTGAAATTATTGTTAGTGCTCCTGAAATTGTTGTTAGTGTTCCTGAAATTATTGTTAGTGTTCCTGAAATTGTTGTTAGTGTTCCTGAAATTGTTGTTAGTGTTCCTGATATTTTTGTTAGTCTTCCTGAAATTGTTGCTAGTGTTTCTGTAAATATTGTTAGTGTGTTAATATTGTATAATAACAAAAGGACTCAATGCGCATTCCTGTATTAAGACAAATTGATAATATAATATATTCTTTACTTACCTCACCTATGTAATTGGCATCTAAGTTTTTTACACATCACACTACATACTTTTTGACCTATGAACTTTGACACTGGTACTACTGATCCAGCGCTGAATACTATTTTGTGGCCTCTTATTGACAGTACATTAAATCACTAGTCCATGACCCATTGCTGACAGTACATTGAACCACTTACCCATGACCTCTTACTGACAGTACATTGAACCACTAACCCGTGACCTCTTACTGACAGCACATTAAACCACTAACCCTTGACCTCTTGCTGGCAGTACATTGAACCACTAACCCATGACCTCTTACTGGCAGTACATTGAACCACTTACCCATGACCTCTTACTGACAGTACATTGAACCACTTACCCATGACCTCTTACTGACAGTACATTGAACCACTAACCCGTGACCTCTTGCTGACAGTACATTTTTCTCCGGGGTAGTGCGTAGCAGTTGACTCTCAACCCACCCTATCTCCCAGAGAGATTCCTGAAAGAAACACTGCTTCTACTTTACTACTTAAGAGCATTCCTTCCATTCGTAAACTTGCAAAAAATCGTCCAATCTGTGTTGACCACCAGTTTCACCTTCGCAGAGTGGGATTCTTTTCGGTTCTCTCCGCTGTTCCTATACCGCTCTTTCGCAGAGGGAAATTAATAAACAGTTTTGCCCCTTCTTCTATACTGAGCTCCTCCCAAAGGGATTTGCAATGCACAGTTGCTGCGGAGGAGCACAAAAGACGTTAAACGACATTAAAACACGTCAAAATTTGTTAAATTCTGTTTTCTAGAAATTTGATGTGGTGACCGAAAAATGAAAAACTATTTGTGGATTTGAATCCCACTAAACTTGCCCAAATAAATGTACCGCACTACATGTGACCCACTACATATGACCCACTACATGTGCCCCACTACATGTGCCCCACTACATATGCCTCACAAAATAAGCCCTACTAAAAATGCACTGGTTCGATAGCCACGATGGAATTAATTTGGCCAATTAAATTTGATGGACACAATTGACACTGTCAATTCTACTGTCGTTTAAAATGTGTAATTCACAAATTTCTCAAATACCACAAGATGTTGACCCAGTGTCAAACGTTGTATTATGTACGGCCATGGGGTGGGTCGGGTGGGGTGGGATGGGTTGGGTCAGCGGTGTTGGATGGGATCGTGCTGGGTGGGACAAGAGAGTTTAAAACATTCTATTTGGCGACGTTATTGATTGTAAATGTGGTCCATATGAACATTTTCAATGGATAACTAATGGAGTGTAGATATCCACCACTAATGGCGATAAATGGAGACCGTGGAACAAGGGACATAACCACGTTCTTTTTATGTCCTATTCAATTTATTTTAATTATCTTTCCCTCCCCAAGAATGGGCAAATCGATCGATGGCAAACATCCGTCACCTTAATCAATGGGGACACTGTTTGACGAAGTGTTTCAATGACTTGTGGGCAGGGCGCGGCCCGGGGGGGGGGGGGGGGGTGGGGGGGAGACCTTGGGAGGACTCTGAACCATTAAGGCGTCACTATGACAAAACTTTGAACATGTCATCGAATACTAGTTCAAACATGATATATCAACACTTTATTGGTCATTGTTCAAACATGATATATCAACACTTTAGTGTCATAGTACAAACATGGTATTTCAATATTTAATCCTACAATTGGCCAGGTTTTAAAAATGATTGTGCTGTAATTTGAGCGTTAATTTGGGGCATACGTGTGTGTGTGTGAGTTTGTTGTGTGTGTGTATAAGCACTCGTGTGTGTGTATGTTTGTGTTGTGAGCTGTTATTTATTAAAATGTCAGTTTACATTTGCATATATGCATGCATGTATGTATGTGTGTGTGTGTCTGTATGAATGTAGTGTGTGTGGTGGTGGTGGTGGTGATGGTGGTGGAGGTTAAGGTGGTGGTAGTGGTGGATCATCCCCAACCAGCTCTTAAGTACGACTTATGTGCAATTCATTTGTACGACCATGTGGCAATGTCAGCTGGCAAATAAATGATATCTCTCTATTTTAATAAATGGAACTAATGAATAAAAATACCAAAAAAGTTCATACCAGCTGAACATCTGTTAACAAACAACGGAATTTGTTCATATTTTAATAAATCATTTGTTTGAAACGCCGCTTCATAGGTTGTTTATATATCTTGGTGAAGCTCATGAACTACCATCATGGGATTACTTCCTTCAAAACTTAAATGTATATATATATATATATATATATATATATATATATATATATATATATATATATATATATATATATATATCATGGGATTAAAATAAAATATAATTTGACGTTTCTATTCAGACAAGATAATGTACATTTCTAATGTGTCCATTATTAAATCTTTTCTCTCCACTCCCCAGGAAACAGTGCCTTAATCCACACATCTTTTCTATCCACTCCCCAGGAAACAGTGCTCTAATCCACACATCTTTTCTCTCCACTCCCCAGGAAACAGTGCCTTAATCCACACATCTTTTCTATCGACTCCCCAGGAAACAGTGCTCTAATCCACACATCTTTTCTATCGACTCCCCAGGAAACAGTGCTCTAATCCACACATCTTTTCTATCCACTCCCCAGGAAACAGTGCCTTAATCCACACATCTTTTCTATCCACTCCCCAGGAAACAGTGCCTTAATCCACACATCTTTTCTATCCACTCCCCAGGAAACAGTGCTCTAATCCACACATATTTTCTATCCACTCCCCAGGAAACAGTGCCTTAATCCACACATCTTTTCTATCCACTCCCCAGGAAACAGTGCCCTAATCCACACATCTTTTCTATCCACTCCCCAGGAAACAGTGCTCTAATCCACACATCTTTTCTATCCACTCCCCAGGAAACAGTGCTTTAATCCACACATCTTTTCTATCCACTCCCCAGGAAACAGTGCCTTAATCCACACATCTTTTCTCTCCACTCCCCAGGAAACAGTGCCCTAATCCACACATCTTTTGTCTCTATTCCCCAGGAAACAGTGCCCTAATCCACAGTGCCAACATTGGGAATGACGTGGCACTTGAGCTGCTGGTGAGAAACTTCCGTCGGCTGGGCCTCCAGGTGGACCACTACAACAAAGCAGGCTACACCGCCTTACACGTGGCCGCGAGGAATGGCTACCTCCAGTGCGCCAAAATACTAGCCATCAAGGGGAAGGCATCGTTGACGGTCAAGGACAAAGTTCACCAGTTGACACCCTTGGAGTGGTGCCTTAAGCAGGGGTATCAGAAACCGGAAGTTGAATTCCTGAAGCCGTCGGCGAAGTTTTACAGGCTGGCCAAGCTGACGACAACCATGGCCAAGTACAGGAAGAAATCGACGCAAGAGAGTTTGCTGAGCGTGCACGGGTCACCCAAGACCTCACCCCCGAGAGAGAGGGACAAATCGAAGGGGACAACGAAAGGTTTTTTGAAAAAGACAAAAACGCAATGCGCAGATGAGAGTTCCGAGCAGGCGACGAAATCCAAAGGTTCTGACTTGAGCATCTTAGACAAGATTTCAAGTTCTATTAAAGCGGACTCGCACGGCAGTCATAAGAAGATCGGTGCCAAAGGAAATAAGCAAAGGAGCTTCAGTGCATCGGATCAGCCCGGGGAAGTTGTTCCGTCGGACCAGGCGTCCAAAGCAGCGCTCTCTCACAGCTACTCCCACCCCATGGGACACCCCACGAGCAAAGGGGAGAATACTCACGGAAGACTTGAAGGTCACATGTCTCTGAGCGATGAGTTTGGTGAGTGCGACACGGACGAGCCTCTCTCCTCGGACACGGAGTCCAGCCTGGTCAAGTTCGGACTGTCCGGTGATTTTGACACATCCCGGGAATCGTCGTCATTATACGCCGAGGGCGGAGTCTACTGCGGGAGCACGCCCAGTGGTGGCGAGGACACGCCCCGTCACAGCGAAAGCTTGTCTCCTTATTATGCAGACGGTGGCGTGTACTGCGGGTACACGCCCTCTTCCAGCGGGGCGTCCCACTCGCTCGACCCACGGAGACACATGTACAAGGACGGCACCCCTTATTGTGGGGCGTCAACACCGTCTTACAGCGAAAGCACACCCTCACTCGCACCTAGCGGTAGTGAAGTGGACGGAGAATGTCTCAGTGAGGAGGACGATGAAGCATCAGACACAGACAGTGATGACGTCACGTTTAGCACATTAGCGGATAAAGGAGTTGACTGCAAGGATTTTATTCGTAAAGAGGCGCTCAAAGCCAAGCCCAACCCCGCTCAGTCTAAGACCACACCCACCACTCCGTCTACGACCACGCCCACCGCTCAGTCTAAGACCACTCACACTGTTCCGTCTATGACCAGGCCCACCACCCCGTCTACGACCACGCCCACCGCTCAGTCTAAGACCACGCCTACCGTTCAGTCTATGACCACGCCCACCATTCAGTCTAAGACCACACCCGCCACTCAGTCTAAGACTCAGTCTAAGACCACGCCCACCTCTTCGTCTACGACCACGCCCACCATTCAATCTAAGACCACGCCCAGTGCTTCTGCCAAACGATCCGGTAACCGTCCTTCACAGCGCGTTGACAGAGCTGATTCAGCCTCACCCCCCACAGAAACCGAATGTCTGGACAATGTTGTCCCATGGGCGACTCTCCACGAGTCCTCGGAGCCCGAGTGTGTGTCGAGCACCCCCATAGCCAATGTCCTAAAACAGCCAAGCCACGCTTTGCCACGTAAAGATGAACCTTCGCCGAAGATCCAGCAAATATCTCACCAACCTGCCAAATCCCCTGGAGCAGGCAGAGAAATCGTCTCCCCTTTGACGGAGATTGAATACCTAGACATGAATGACTCAAACAATTCTCATACTTTAGCAATCGATGCAAACCAAACCGTGTCAGCAGTCATGCGCTCTGCTCAAACGTCTCGCTTCAGTCAGCAGGCCGCGAGAGACAATGTCTGCGAGTCTCCGGTCACGGAGATTGAGTACATCGACGACACACCTGGGCCAGAGGCTCCTCTCGAACTTCCTCGGGTAGCAGAGGCGGCACCCCGACAAACCAAAGTCAACAAGCTATCTGGAAATGCGTCAAGGTCGACAGACATCAGACCCCATGGGCGGACCTCTGCCTCTCCTAAGACGGAGATCGAGTACATTGATCTTACAACACCCGAAGGAAGCAGATCAGCCACACCTCTGGACGTTGTGGTGTCCGACTCTGAGACTTCACCTGACTACCAATCCAGGGTGCGGAGATCTGTTCACAGTTTGAGTGGGAACACGACCATGGTGGTTGACCAGGCTACCAGCGCAGGTTTTGGTGTGGATGACAGCTGTCAATCCATCGCTGGTGACCGCAAGGGTCGAGGTGTGCACTCGGACACGGTGACAGTGTCACGTGACAACGGTGGTGCAGTCGATGATGGTAGTGATCACATAAATGGTGGAAATCCAGGTGGCAAGGAGACCACTGCAGTGAAGCACTTAAACCACTGCGTCATCAACAGTCAGGGACATAATGACCATGCGAAGGCTGACGGGACCAACAACAGGCAGGGACATGATGACAATGCGAAGGCTGACGGGACCAACATATGCCTAGACGACAACAATACATTAGATGTGGGAAAATGTCTTAGTTCTAATGAATTAAATCAGACGCATGCAATCATTCCATAGTAAACATTGTGGTCGTCTAGTCAAGATAATCTACACTGATGTTACACTAGCTGTGTGTCTTGTCCCAATGCTTGCTGCATGTCTCTGTGCGTCCTATACCAATCCTGGCCATGTGTCTGAGTGTCTCTTGTCCCAATGATTCAAGGTGTCCCTGTACGTTTCATCCTAAATCTGGCCAGTTGTTTCTGTGTGTCTTGTGCCAATACTTGCCAGGTGTCTCTGTGTGTATTGTCCCAATACTGGCCAAGTGTTTCTATGTGTCTTGTCCCAATACTGGCCAGGTGTATCTGTGTGTCTTGTCCCAATGATTCAAGGTGTCCCTATACGTTTCATCCTAAAACTGACCAGTTGTTTCTGTGTGTCTTGTCCCAATACTGGCCAGGTGTCTCTGTGCGTCTTGTCCCATGCTGGCCAGGTGTGTCTATGTGCTTTATTCCTCAATCGGCCAGATGTCTTTAATAACACATTGCAATCCTGACAATAGGAAACTTGCTGGCCATTCAATTATTTCAATTGTGTTGTGAAAGTAACTTGTGAAATAAGATCATCTATGCCTGTCAGTGCATAAAGTCATGCAAAATTTAGAACTCAGTGACTGTACAACACAGCTTTAGGTTGTGACAGAAAGTTTCAGGTTATGCTAACATATTTAATCAGTGTTTTATGGCCCCTTGTTTATGGCCCCTAATGTTGTTGCACCTTGTGTTATAGCACCTTTTATTATTGCTCCTGGTGTTAGGGTCCCTTGTGTTATGGCCCCTTGTGTTATGGGCCCTTGTGTTATTGTACCTTTTGTTATGGCCCCTTGTTTATGGCCCCTTATGTTGTTGCGCTTTGTGTTATGGCTTCTTTTATTGTTGNGTTATGGCCCCTTGTGTTATGGTCCCTTTTGTTATGGCCCCTTGTGTTATGGTCCCTTTTGTTATGGCCCCTTGTGTTATGGTCCCTTTTGTTATGGCCCCTTGTGTTATGGTCCCTTTTGTTATGGCCCCTTGTGTTATGGTCCCTTTTGTTATGGCCCCTTGTGTTATGGTCCCTTTTGTTATGGCCCCTTGTGTTATGGTCCCTTTTGTTATGGCCCCTTGTGTTATGGTCCCTTTTGTTATGGCCCCTTGTGTTATGGTCCCTTTTGTTATGGCCCCTTGTGTTATGGTCCCTTTTGTTATGGCCCCTTGTGTTATGGTCCCTTTTGTTATGGCCCCTTGTGTTATGGTCCCTTTTGTTATGGCCCCTTGTGTCATGGCCTCTTGTGTTATGGCCCCTTGTGTTATGGTCCCTTTTGTTATGGCCGCTTGTGATATGGCCCCTCGATGCAGAAGGTTTTTCTCTTCATATAATTACTTAAATTTAGATTTACATCTTTTTCTTCCAGTTCTCTTCAATTATGTATTGTGACGCTAATCTTCAAGAGTTTTTTTTTCCTCTCTTCTGACACCTCCGTTTACACCTGTGACGAGGTCAGTGCATCTATAAAATGCTGTGGGTAATAGGAAGTAGTGTGTCTGACTGTTGAGTTAACTTTTAGCAACGGACACCTCATGTGTGCAAGCAACGGATTTATGACTGCACTTTAGACTAGAGTGCAATACCGGGAGAGAGCATAGCTGACCTAGAGCTAGCAGACTACATATCCGAACTAGAGCAGGGAGACAGATGACGTGTCCGAACTAGAGCTGGGAGACAAATGACATGACAGAACTAGAGCTGGGAGACAGATGACATGTCCGAACTAGAGCTGGGAGACAAATGACATGTCCGAACTAGAGCTGGGAGACAAATGACATGACAGAACTAGAGCTGGGAGACAAATGACATGACAGAACTAGAGCTGGGAGACAAATGACATGTCCGAACTAGAGCTGGGAGACAAATGACATGACAGAACTAGAGCTGGGAGACAAATGACATGACAGAACTAGAGCTGGGAGACAAATGACATGACAGAACTAGAGCTGGGAGACAAATGACATGACAGAACTAGAGCTGGGAGACAAATGACATGACAGAACTAGAGCTGGTGTTCTTAACACATTGGCTAAAGCAGCGGTTCTCTACCTGTGGGTCGCCACACATTTGGGTTCGAACTACCCTTGCACAGGGGTCGCCTGAGACCATCTGAAAACAAATTTTTATGAAGAAGCAAAAGAATAAATTTTATGATTGGAGATCGCCACGACATGAGTAACTGTATTAAAGGGTCGCGGCATTAGGCATCAGTTGAGAACCACTGTTCTAAAGCATCATTAGGCGCTCGTCGACCCAGTGAATGAGTGACTAGGGCTGCACATTTCTGTAAATATATTCCTTATTTATAGTATGTCTAAAACAACTCACTGACTATTTTAAATTATTCATTTTAATATGTATTAAGGAGATTTGTAATTGTTAAAGTTTTTTTTTTTACATTCCATTGTGTAAGACTGATTTATGCATTGTGTGCTGCTAGTTAGTGTTTGGAAATGTTTATGGAATTTAAAAAAAGACATTTACACAGACCCTAATTATTACGGATTCTGAGGTCAAACTGGGAACTATTCGATGGAAAAAATGGCAACTGTTCTGAGGTTATTGGTCTAACTAGCAACTATTATGAAGTAAAGCTAGCAAATATTCTATGGTCAAATGTCGAATTAGCAACTGGTATGGGATCAAAGGTCAAACCACCAACTTTCGGAGGTCAAAGGTCAAACTAGCAACTATTCTATGTTTGCAAATAAGTAGTTGTATTATTTCGAACAAAAATCCTAAATATGTTGTTGTGATTTGGCCAAGGGAAGTAACCAGATATGGCCCTAGAAGAGATCATAATGACAACGAGGTCAGGTATTTGCCCCAGCTACTCATAGGTTACGCCTGTGTGCAATCATTCTCTTCATTTTGTTTACTTATTTAATATTTACTTAAAGTGCATCCTTATATGACTGTACTGACGGTGTACACACTTTCTTGTTTATTCAGTGTCGTTTATAGGCGTACATAACACTGCAATTTATCATTTCTTTACTTGAACTGTATGAACTCTTCTTGTTAAAAGATAACTCCTTCTTTATTCTCAATTTGTTAATAGTTAGCATTTTTCACATTGAACATCAATTTATAAAAATTACTTGATGCATTTTGCATTTATCTTTCTTCCTTAACCAATCGGTTTTTCGCTTTTACCTGTTCCACCTGTGATCAAAAATTGAAATGTATTGGTGAAAATCCTCATGATTGATAATTGAATGACTTTGTGATCTTTAATTGAATATTTTTGTGATCTATACATGAATATGTTTGTGATCTTCAATTGAATATCTTTGTGACCTATAAATGAATTTCTTTGTGATATATAATTCAAAATCTTTGTGATCTATAATTGAATATCTTTGTGATCTATAATTTAATTTATTATTTTTCAATAATGCTGTCTTTATTTAATTCAATAAACAGTCAATCTCTTTAACCGATTTTTCTTTTACTGTTTGTAGTCTATAACGTCATAGAACTTTAAACATTAAACAGTCATCGTCGTACATCAAGTAAAAACTTTAAATGAACAACAGCTTTTAATAAAATAACAGCTTTTAAATAGAATAACAGCTTTTAATAGATAACAGCTTTTAATTAAAAAAATAACAGCTTTTAAATATAATAACAGCTTTTAAATAGAATAACAGCTTCAATAAGATAACAGCTTTTAAATAGAATAACAGCTTTTAATGAGATAACAGCTTTTAATAAAATAAAGACAGAGCCCATGACCTACTAAGCCACCCCCCCCCCCCCCAGAATAACCGCTTTTAATGAGATAACAGCTTTTAATAAAAAAAAAACAGAGCCCCTGACCTACTAAGCCCCCCCCCCCCCCCCCGTTCACACGCCGCTGTAGACAGGCTGATAAAAGCATTCGTTTTTCCATAACTATCCGGAGCATTTATACTTGATTGTGCTCCCACTCCGCTCTGACCCCTGACCTTCTGCTGCAATCGGCCCTATGATCTAAGATGACGTCACTCTAACCATGTTCTCTTAAACCCTAAAATATTATTGATTTGATCCCCTAACCCCAGAATATGCTCTACCACACACCCACCATCTCTACCACACACCCACCATCTCTACCACACACAAACCATCTCTACCACACACAAACCATCTCTACCACACACCCACCATCTCTACCACACACCCACCATCTCTACCACACACCCACCATCTCTAACACACACCCACCATCTCTACCACACACCCACCATCTCTACCACACACCCACCATCTCTAGCACACACCCACCATCTCTACCACACACCCACCATCCCTACCACACACCCACCACCTCTACCACACACCCACCATCTCTACCACACACCATCTCTACCACACACCATCTCTACCACACACCATCTCTACCACACAAATGCCTTGTCTACCACACACTCAATATCTCTACCACACACCCGTCATCTCTACCACACACACGCCTTGTCTACCACACACACACATCCCTACCACACACACACCATATCTACCACAAACACACCATCCCTACCACACACACACCATCCCTACCACACACACACCATCCCTACCACACACACACCATCTCTACCACCACACACCATCCTTACCACACTCCACCTTGACTAAGGCATTTTTCCTCTCATTCAAATTTTTAGTGATGTAATGTTGTATCAATGGTTGTATCATTAGTTGTATCACTAATTGTATAATCATGTGTTGTATCATTGGTTGGTCCATTTTCGTATTATTGCCTAATTAACTAATTATATCATTTATTGTTTTATCATTGGTTGCGTCATTGGTTGTGTCATTGGTTGTATCATTGGTTGTATCATTGGTTGTGTCATTCGTTTATCATTGGTTGTATTATTGGTAGTATCATTGATTGTGTCATTGGTTGTATCACTGGTTGTGTCATTGGTTGTATCATCGGTAGTATCACGAAAGGAATCGGCTTTTCTATATTACACCCAAAGTGAATCCTCAAACACTTAAACAGAACATATAAAAAAACATTTAGTTTACAAACACAAACATATTCCATCTTTTTTTTATTTTATGAGTACCCCTTGCTCCTGCCATAATTGGTTCCTCCGTCCTTGAACCTTCCCCCCTGCCTTCTCCCGTAGAACCCTGTCCTTTGCTCTTTCCTTCCCTTCCCCCTCCCTCCTGGCCCCCTACACTATGGCCCCTCCATTCTGGCTCCCTTCCCCCTGGCCCTCTCCAACAACCAACAGTTATTTATATACGGAAGATATTAGAGTTATTGCCTAGCAGACGAGTTCACTCATTCATCAAAGTTTTATTAGATTTCCATACAATCACACTGCTAACATCCCATACAATCACACTGCTAACATCCCATACAATCACACTGCTAGCTTCCCATACAATCACACTGCTAACATCCCATACAATCACACTGCTAGCTTCCCATACAATCACACTGCTAGCTTCCCATACAAGCACACTGATAGCTTCCAATACAAGCACACTCATAGCGTTCCATAAAAAGCACTATGGTAGTTTCCCATACAAGCACTATGGTAGTTCCCCATACAAGCACTTTGGTAGTTCCCCATACAAGCACTATGGTAGTTCCCCATACAAGCACACTGGTCGCTTCTCCAACAGGCACACGGGTACCATATTTTCTTGCAGGCAATCAACGTAATTCTCATCATCGAACAGACGACATGAGAAAAGCATTAGGTCATCTCCACGGGACTGGACACAGTGGCAATCAGCTGTGATTGGATTGGTTCGTGTCGTACTTCATTGAAACTCTGGCCATGTAAGCAAACCTTGATTGGCTAATAATAAGCAAAGATTGAAGGACTGGATAATAAACAAGCCAGTAAATTATTAACATCAACGTAGAGCAACTCTTGACTCTGTCAATAACTAAATGATTGGCTCGGCCAATTTATTGTAACTTAAGAATTCAATCTCGTACAACATCAAATTTTTTGCGGCCCAGATTTTAAGAGGGGTTTTTTTGTTGTTTTTTTTTATTTTTTTTTTTATTTTTTTAGTTTAATTTTTTTGGTTTTTTAAATTGATTTTGCACACGTCAACTTATTATCGCTCAGTTAACTTGGAATGTGTTGTCATTTGGAAAACATGCTGTCATTTTGAACAAGTGCTGTCATTTTGACATAAATTGCAATTTACTGGTTTATAAATGCATTACTTTGCAATTGAGTTCAGGTATTCCACTGAGAACTCGTACTTTGCTTATACCCCTTCCCCCAACATCCATCACTTCCCATGGAGTATGTGAAAATGTTCATGGCGCAACCACTTTTAAACCGAACATTTGTTGCACCATATTTAAAGTCAGACGGTTTCATTTTCCAAAAAAGAAAAGAAAATATTAGCACCAAACACATTTGCGTTATTTTTTTTAAAAATCATTTACCGTAGTGTAGTTATCGGGAATGATATTTGCACACTCATCGAAGCAGACCCAACACAAGCAATATAACATATTATTATATAAGAGATCATTTATTATCAATTTCGCTTTTGTTCGTGGCTGGCTGGGTGGCAAAATTTTCGAACAGCTATTTGACCCACTTCCCGGTCAAGCCATTGAGCTGAAACTTGGCACACAGGATTGACAACAAATTACATCAAAATTTTCAGCCCCACCCCTAACCCCCCAAAAAATCAGGGGTTCTTATCCTGTTTTGCAAGGGGAACATGAAATAAAATTCCCGATAAATGCGCTAAATGCGATTCGTTTTTTTTCTTTTTTTTAATGTCGAGGTGCGTTTGGGGCGTAATGTTGTCTGTTGTTTGTCTGAAATAACTAGCGAGAACCTGGCATGCGTTGCAATGTCACACTAAGAAATAAAGTGTTTGTGTTTAAATATTTTTTTTTTTTAAAGTACAGTGGAACCTCTCATAACGAGTAATTCGCATAACGAGCAACAAAAAAAATGTGAAGAAGTTGCTCCCTTAACGAGCGACATTTCGCATAACAGGTTACGCAGAAAGGGGAAGTCCCTTTTTCCCTCACTTCTGCTTGGAAAAAAACTTTGGCCAGAGAGTGTTGTTGAATGTGATTTTGAAACAGTACCTGTGGAGTCTACAGTTAAAGAGATTGTGTCATTGGCCAATATCATGGGAGTCGAGGTGGACAACAACGAACTTGAAGAGCATGTGAAAGAGCACAGTCAAGAGTTGACCATCAAAGGGCTTATGGAGTTGCATCGTGTTTCACAGCAAGAAATTATGGAGGAGAGCTCATTAATGGAGGAGGAAGTAGCAGAGTAACAATCTTCTAGCGCAATAAGAGAAATGCTGAAAGCATAGGAAACGGTTGCATCGTACATTGAGAAGCATTAGCCTAATAAGGAGGTGGCTATTCGTGCTACAAATTTATTCAATGATAATGCTGTGACACATTTTCGTCAAATTTTGAAGCGTCGGCAAAAACTAATGTCTTTAGACAGTTTTCTAGTTAAAAATGATTAATTATTTGTAATAAATTCATATTTTTATTTACTTTTTTGTTTCAAATCTTAATTCTATTCCAAGTTGTTACACTCCTTAACAATTCATAATTAATTTTATTTGAATGAATGTTAATAAAATTTTTTGAAAAATTAGTATTTATTCAGCATGGAACACATTATCATATTTTACATTGATTTGTATGGGAAAAATTGTTTCGTTTAACGAGTGTTTCTCTTAACAAGGAAGAGCCTGGAACGAATTAAACTCTTTATGAGAGGCTCCACTGTACTTTTTATATTAACAATGAAATTAGAAAGTTTGTTGTCCATGTGAGAATCAAGGATTTTCCAAAAAGTTGGACCGCACACTTGTACCGATTGATCCGCCAATGAAATAGCCATGTTTGAAATGATACTTATAGAGCTCATAGAGTTGTAAAGACGAATTTAGGACCACGACCTTCAATGGAATATTTTAAAATGTTTGCACTAAATTCAGAAACCTGCTAATATTATGTCACACAAAAACTGAAATTTCGCTATTTAAATTTGATTAAAATATCCTCCACCCAGGCATTAGCTCTGTTTGAAATTATATTTATAGGGCTCATTTTTTTAAACAAAATAGAATTTAGGGCCCCCGGCCCCGATCGCAATAAGGTAAATTGGTTGTACGAAATCAGACACATTTGCGGGTGGGCGCCCAACAATCGCAAAAGTTTTATCGCAATGGGATGAATGGTGTAGGAGCACATACTGAACATACGTATATATCGCAATGGGATGAATGGTGTAGGAGCACATACTGAACATACGTATATATCGCAATGGGATGAATGGTGTAGGAGCACATACGGAACATACGTATATATCGCAATGGGATGAATGGTGTAGGAGCACATACTGAACATACGTATATGTCGCAATGGGATGAATGGTGTAGGAGCACATACTGAACATACGTATATGTCGCAATGGGATGAATGGTGTAGGAGCACATACGGAACATACGTATATATCGCAATGGGATGAATGGTGTAGGAGCACATACGGAACATACGTATATGTCGCAATGGGATGAATGGTGTAGGAGCACATACTGAACATACGTATATGTCGCAATGGGATGAATGGTGTAGGAGCACATACGGAACATACATATATATCGCAATGGGATGAATGGTGTAGGAGCACATACTGAACATACATATATATCGCAATGGGATGAATGGTGTAGGAGCACATACGGAACATACATATATATCGCAATGGGATGAATGGTGTAGGAGCACATACGGAACATACGTATATGTCGCAATGGGATGAATGGTGTAGGAGCACATACGGAACATACGTATATATCGCAATGGGATGAATGGTGTAGGAGCACATACTGAACATACGTATATGTCGCAATGGGATGAATGGTGTAGGAGCACATACGGAACATACATATATATCGCAATGGGATGAATGGTGTAGGAGCACATACGGAACATACGTATATGTCGCAATGGGATGAATGGTGTAGGAGCACATACGGAACATACGTATATGTCGCAATGGGATGAATGGTGTAGGAGCACATACTGAACATACGTATATGTCGCAATGGGATGAATGGTGTAGGAGCACATACGGAACATACATATATATCGCAATGGGATGAATGGTGTAGGAGCACATACTGAACATACGTATATGTCGCAATGGGATGAATGGTGTAGGAGCACATACTGAACATACGTATATGTCGCAATGGGATGAATGGTGTAGGAGCACATACTGAACATACGTATATGTCGCAATGGGATGAATGGTGTAGGAGCACATACTGAACATACGTATATGTCGCAATGGGATGAATGGTGTAGGAGCACATACTGAACATACGTATATGTCGCAATGGGATGAATGGTGTAGGAGCACATACTGAACATACGTATATGTCGCAATGGGATGAATGGTGTAGGAGCACATACTGAACATACGTATATGTCGCAATGGGATGAATGGTGTAGGAGCACATACTGAACATACGTATATGTCGCAATGGGATGAATGGTGTAGGAGCACATACTGAACATACGTATATGTCGCAATGGGATGAATGGTGTAGGAGCACATACTGAACATACGTATATGTCGCAATGGGATGAATGGTGTAGGAGCACATACTGAACATACGTATATGTCGCAATGGGATGAATGGTGTAGGAGCACATACTGAACATACGTATATGTCGCAATGGGATGAATGGTGTAGGAGCACATACTGAACATACGTATATGTCGCAATGGGATGAATGGTGTAGGAGCACATACTGAACATACGTATATGTCGCAATGGGATGAATGGTGTAGGAGCACATACTGAACATACGTATATGTCGCAATGGGATGAATGGTGTAGGAGCACATACTGAACATACGTATATGTCGCAATGGGATGAATGGTGTAGGAGCACATACTGAACATACGTATATGTCGCAATGGGATGAATGGTGTAGGAGCACATACTGAACATACGTATATGTCGCAATGGGATGAATGGTGTAGGAGCACATACTGAACATACATATATGTCGCAATGGGATGAATGGTGTAGGAGCACATACTGAACATACGTATATGTCGCAATGGGATGAATGGTGTAGGAGCACATACGGAACATACGTATATGTCGCAATGGGATGAATGGTGTAGGAGCACATACTGAACATACGTATATGTCGCAATGGGATGAATGGTGTAGGAGCACATACTGAACATACGTATATGTCGCAATGGGATGAATGGTGTAGGAGCACATACTGAACATACGTATATGTCGCAATGGGATGAATGGTGTAGGAGCACATACTGAACATACGTATATGTCGCAATGGGATGAATGGTGTAGGAGCACATACGGAACATACGTATATATCGCAATGGGATGAATGGTGTAGGAGCACATACTGAACATACGTATATGTCGCAATGGGATGAATGGTGTAGGAGCACATACTGAACATACGTATATGTCGCAATGGGATGAATGGTGTAGGAGCACATACTGAACATACGTATATATCGCAATGGGATGAATGGTGTAGGAGCACATACTGAACATACGTATATATCGCAATGGGATGAATGGTGTAGGAGCACATACGGAACATACGTATATATCGCAATTAGATGAATGGTGTAGGAGCACATACTGAACATACGTATATATCGCAATGGGATGAATGGTGTAGGAGCACATACGGAACATACGTATATATCGCAATGGGATGAATGGTGTAGGAGCACATACTGAACATACGTATATATCGCAATTGGATGAATGGTGTAGGAGCACATACGGAACATACGTATATATCGCAATTGGATGAATGGTGTAGGAGCACATACGGAACATACGTATATATCGCAATTGGATGAATGGTGTAGGAGCACATACTGAACATACGTATATATCGCAATGGGATGAATGGTGTAGGAGCACATACTGAACATACGTATATGCATTGGTTTTTAATAGGTATGGATAAAGTTGAACGAATAAAAGATAACTTTTGCGCCAATATTCAAGGAAGCATTCTATTTTCTATCGATCTATCTGTCTATCTGTCTATCTATCTATCTATCTATCTATCTATCTATCTATCTATCTATCTATCTATTTATCTCTCTCCCTGTCTGTCAGAGTGTTTGTCGGTCAGTCTGTCTATCGGTCGGTCTGTCGGTCAGTATGTATGGCTTTCTGTCTTCTTTCGGTCGGTCGGTCGGTCTGTTGGTCTGTCTATCTATCATTTAATCTGTATATCTGAAAAAATCTTAACTCATCACTTTTCTGAAAATTAAATGTTCATTTATGTAAAATGATTTTATTCTGATATTCATGGCTATAATCATGTAAACTTTTGAAGTTTTGTTAATTTCATTGATTTTATTAATTAGTCAACAATATGTTCATTTGTAGACTGAGAATATATAAAATCTAATTTTAACAATTGTATCATTGAATTTAAAGATATTTTCATCCAGGTAAAAATGTACACACCCTATTTCCTACCCTCGATATACATATATATATATATATATATATATATATATATAAGATAGTTAATTATTTATCAAATTCATTCTGAGGCGTATCTTGTGTTGCCTTGGGCAAAATGAACGTATCATATTACTTGCCCCCTGCCCTACGTCACAATGTTTTAAAAAATATAACAAAATCATCCAGGGCAGTGTAACCCCCTCACTCACGCAAAAAATAACTTTGTTCTCATTTGGATGAATGATAAGTGCATTAGTGAATGATATTTAGCTATGTATTTTTAGCTGTACTGATTGAATTAAATATCATTTTCTTATTAAACGTATATTTAAAGGTAAAGTTTTACCTTATAAATTTCATACAATTATATTTTTGGAATGAATAAAAAGTAAAAACTTATTAAATGTTAAAAGTACAAAGCTAAATTTGTATTTAATTGTAGCAAAAATTTTAGCACTTTAAAAGCAATCAATTATGTGGATTAACTTTAATTTTAAGAAGGGGACAATACATTATCAATTTTGTCACACGCAGTTATTAAATCAGAGAACTTTTAGCTTTGGCTCAATAGTTAATTGGCACTATGAAGTTATTAGCCCCTGATTATTTAGAACAAATTAATTTCAATTTTATTTCGCAATATTAACAATGCACTAAAAAAAACGCACTAAAAATCTTATGTTTGGATTTTCCCGATAAATGTCATTACGGTGTAATTCTTGGATCATATTTTATTTCATAACTTTCAAACACATATAACATATATATAAAAGTTATGTGTTGGGGTGGGTGAATATACATTGTTTTTGCTGTTCTGTATTTCATAAATGTATTTTATTTTAATGTCATGATTATGTCTCTTTAGATACAATTACTGCGTGGTGAGCACAGCCCTAGGCTGGGATACCGCGCTATATAAGACCCCCTTATTATTATTATTATAACATGTTTAAAAATAGTTCCTTAGTTGATTCTTTCAATGTATTTGTAATGTATCAAATAATTCTTAAACGTTGACTAAAAAGAAAAGCGGATACGCAATGTTTTTTTCGCATTTAAATTTATTCGATTTCCGTAAAATAATAGAAAATAGCTAATGATTGTTTTTAAGAATCCAAACGTATCTAAATCTGATCGGTTCGTTAGCGTTATGTCAGCATAGCTCATACTTACATAATATTATTTCAAGGGTGTGAAAAAAATCTTCGGTTGCGAGCGATGGGAAGGGAAGCACTAATTGGGACTCTGATAAACTGCGTAACTTGTACGCACGTTTGGTCAAAGTTTCAGCCCCCCCCCCCGCCTTGCTCGATATTACATTTTATAATGCATTTGTACGAAAAATTTAATTTTGGTGGGGGTGGGGGTTGATTGTATCCATTAAATGAGATGGCGCGCTGCCTTTAAATAGTATATTAAAGGCTCAGGTAACCGTTGCAAGGTCAGAAATGGCTCAGACTTGAATGTTGGTGAAACCTGCTTGAAATCATAAGTGTCTCAAGTTCGATCGAATGGATAGTCTTGATTTTTCAATTGAGCCAGACATCATTTCCGCCCCTGACCATGACGCCGTGATTGCCACCAATACAGCCAGGAAAGTCAGCGTTGGATAACATCATGTATTTTCAGAGTCTCCATTTTTGTTGTTGTTTTTTGTGTGCATTAATGTTGTTTTTTTCGCTTGAGGATTACAATCCTCCAGCTCTGTCATTACACTCGTCTATCATTACAATCCTCCGGCTCTGCCATTACACTCGTCTATCATTACAATCCTCCAGCTCTGCCATTACACTCGTCTAGCATTACAATCCTCCAGCTCTGCCATTACACTCGTCTAGCATTACAATCCTCCAGCTCTACCATTACACTCGTCTATCATTACAATCCTCCAGCTCTGCCATTACACTCGTCTAGCATTACAATCCTCCAGCTCTGCCATTACACTCGTCTAGCATTACAATCCTACAGCTCTGCCATTACATTCGTCTAGCATTACAATCCTCCAGCTCTGCCATTACACTCGTCTAGCATTACAATCCTCCAGCTCTGCCATTATACTCGTCTAGCATTACAATCCTCCAGCTCTGCCATTACACTCGTCTAGCATTACAATCCTCCAGCTCTGCCATTACACTCGTCTAGCATTACAATCCTCCAGCTCTGCCATTACACTCGTCTAGCATTACAATCCTCCAGCTCTGCCATTACACTCGTCTAGCATTACAATCCTCCAGCTCTGCCATTACACTCGTCTAGCATTACAATCCTCCAGCTCTGCCATTACACTCGTCTAGCATTACAATCCTCCAGCTCTGCCATTACAGTCGTCTAGCATTACAATCCTCCAGCTCTGTCATTACAGTCGTCTAGCATTACAATCCTCCAGCTCTGCCATTACACTCGTCTATCATTACAATCCTCCAGCTCTTCCATTACAGTTGTCTAGCATTGCAATCCTCCAGCTCTGCCATTATACTCGTCTATCATTACAATCCTCCAGCTCTGTCATTACACTCGTCTAGCATTACAATCCTCCAGCTCTGCCATTACAGTCGTCTAGCATTACAATCCTCCAGCTCTGCCATTACACTCGTCTATCATTACAATCCTCCAGCTCTGCCATTACACTCGTCTAGCATTACAATCCTCCAGCTCTGCCATTACACTCGTCTAGCATTACAATCAATCGTTTTGTTTCTCTCAGTCCTTCTCAACCTGGTTATACCCTTCCCTTACTGAGACCGTGATCTGAGTGGAGCACTGCCGAATCCCAAGAGGCTCAAGAGTTTCGTGTAATATAATGACCGGAAATCGGTTTATTTAATAATGATACTATAACCCCCCCCACCCCCACACACACACACACCCACACACAAACTTTTTCCCCAGCGCCGGCCCTGGTGCAGTGGTCAGTTACGCATACAACATCACTGACGGTGTGTGCGACATGGAGGCCCCCCTGGGTAATTCTAATGAACAGTGGCATATGTCCACACGATTGTTTTCTATTTATAATTTACAATGACATGTCCACACAGTTGTGCAACAGTGGCATATGTCCACACGATTGTTTTCTATTTATAATTTACAATGACATGTCCACACAGTTGTGCAACAGTGGCATATGTCCACACGATAGTTTTCTTTTTATAATTTACAATGACATGTCCACACAGTTCTGCAACAGTGACATACGTCCACACAGCTATTAGTGCATCAAATATAAAACTAAAAAGACTATGAGCATTCCAGACTTGGGTTCCCAATACTTAGAACATAGTTACAGTATTATCAAAATATTAGTTTCAGTATTATCCATTTTTTTGTTGCACTATTATCAATGTATTTAATTTCAGTATTATCAACTTATTTTGTTGCACTATTATCAATTTATTTAGTTTCATTTTTATAAATTTATTTAGTTTCAGCATATTAATTTATTTAGTTTCAGTATTATCAATTTATTTAGTTTCAGTATTTATTTAGTTTCAGTATTATCAATTTGTTTAGTTACACTAGTATCAATTTATTTATTTTCAGTATTATCAATTTATTTAGTTTCAGTATTATCAATTTATTTAGTTTCAGTAATGTCAATTTATTTAGTTTCAGTAATGTCAATTTATTTAGTTTCAGTATTATCAATTTAAATAGTTTCAGTATTATCAATTTATTTAGTTTCAGCATATTAATTTATTTAGTTTCACTATTATCAATTTATTTAGTTTCAGTATTTATTTAGTTTCAGTATTATCAACTTTTTTAGTTACAATAGTATCAATTTATTTATTTTCAGTATTATCAATTTATTTAGTTTCACTATTATCAATTTATTTAGTTTCACTATTATCAATTTATTTAGTTTCAGTATTATCAATTTTTTTTAGTTTCAGCATTATCAACTTCTTTAGTTGCACTATTATCAATTTATTTAGTTTCAGTATTGTCAATTTATTTATTTTCAGTATTATCAATTTATTTAGTTTCAGTATTATCAATTTAAAATAGTTTCAGTATTGTCAATTTATTTAGTTTCAGTATTATCAATTTATTTAGTTGCACTATTATCAATTTATTTAGTTTCAGTATTATCAATTTATTTAGTTTCAGTATTATCAACTTCTTTAGTTGCACTATTATCAATTTATTTAGTTTCAGTATTGTCAATTTATTTAGTTTCAGTATTATCAATTTATTTAGTTTCAGTATTATCAATTTAAATAGTTTCAGTATTGTCAATTTATTTAGTTTCAGTATTATCAAATTATTTAGTTGTACTATTATCAATTTATTTAGTTTCAGTATTATCAATTCATTTAGTCGTTATTTACTTTATTAAGATACGGATTCTATATAAAATATAAAAAGAAAATTCATTAAAAAAATCAACATTTTTTAGTATACTATTTGAGTCGGCGACTCCACAAAATAAACCCCTTTGACTTAATTTGGGGTCACGACCCACGGGTTGGAGACCACTGTTTCGTAGCGACCGTCTCATGACTTCTGATGTGTGTTTTGTTCTCTGCTTAATGGCTATGTCTTTCGCTGGTTGATTGATCTGAATAAAACTTGTGCATTGATAAAACTAACCTGCTCCGGTGCCCTCTGATGCCTTCCTCTGATGCCTTCCTCTGGTGCCCTCCTCTGGTGCCCTCCTATGATACCCTCCTCTGATGCCCTCCCCTTATACCCTCCTCTGATGCCCGCCCTGATTTAATCCTCTGATAACCTCCCTTGATGCCCACCTTTGATGTCCAAACGCCATTCCCTACCAGTGCGTCCTGTCTTCTCTTATTCATGGCAATATGTCGGATTCAGAATGATACAACTACCCGAACATCCCCCCATACCCCCCCCCCCCAAAACACTACAGGTCACACCAGAATGACTCGCGTCCACCCATGTGATGTAAGTTTCGTGACCCTCCACTGTGTAATGACCTGATCTTCGGTTGCATTGACCGGCTGTCAGGGTCAGGGCCAGCGACTTAGAGTACTATGCCAAACAACCCATGCCATAGATGTCATACTGAGCTCAGGGAAGATTTCGGTTGAACTAATGTTACCTTATATTTGACAATGTTAACTGATATTTGCCAAAGTTAACTTATATTTGGTAAGGTTAACTTATATTTGCCAAGGTTAACTTATATTTGCCAAGGTTAACTTATATTTGCCCAGGTTAACTTATATTTGCCAAGGTTAGTTTATATTTGCCAAGGTTAACTTATATTTGCCAAGGTTAACTTATATTTGCCAAGGTTAACTTATATTTGCTAAGGTTAACTTATATTTGCCAAGGTTAACTTATATTTGCCAAGGTTAACTTATATTTGCCAAGGTTAACTTATATTTGCCAAGGTTAACTTATATTTGCCAAGGTTAACTTATATTTGCCAAGGTTAACTTATATTTGCCAAGGTTAACTTATATTTGCCAAGGTTAATTTATATTTGCTAAGGTTAACTTATATTTGCCAATTTTAACTAACAGTCATTTTTAACTTTCGGTCTGATTTCGGTTTCGGCCGAAATAAAAAAAAATCACTTTCGGTCAGTCTCTATTTTACATCTTAAATCATATTGCCATCATTTATCATTGTGGCATCATACCTCACATTCAATCATAAGTCATTTTCAATCATATGTCATATTCAATCATATGTCCTATTCAATCATATGTCATATTTAATCATATGTCATATTCAATCATATGTCATATTGACTCATATGTCATATTCAATCATATGTCATATTCCATCATATGTTATATTCAAACACAAGTCACATTCAATCATATGCCATATTCAATCATATGTTATATTAAATCATATGTCATATTCAATGATATTTCATATTTAATCATCTGTCATATTCAATCATATCTCATATTCAATCATGAATCATATCTCCATTTCTCATATTTTCATCATTATACCGCAGTTGATTCATTCGATGACGTCATCTCTAGTTAGTGAGGGAGGGCTGATAGTGCCACCCCCACCCCTCCCTCCCCACCCCACCCCCACCTCATCCCACCCCACCCCCCACCTCATCCCCACACCGTATATGCTAAGACAGGGACAGAATACAGTGTTGTAAACACTACCCTCACCAGGCGCATCGCGCGGGACTAAGGGGCCGAAGTCGTCCATTGTTGTATCCCCTGGTCGCCGTTTAGCGCAGTCAGGGTGCATCATGGGAATCTAAGTTATTGTACGCGTCCGAGCCACGCTGGTCAACTGACCGGGATGATCCAATTGAGACCAATGTTTAACAATTGACATGTCCAGTGGTCTGTAAGCTGGTCATTGGTAGAACTAAATCCAGACCAGGCACGGGGGGGGGGGGTGTCAGTTTGCGTCATAGAATAGAGGTTAGAGAGTAGTCACAGTTAGGGGGAGGGGGGCACTATATTTTATTCGCTGTCTTCTCAAAGCCCCATCTTAATAAGTTAGGTCAGTTTTAACCTGGCATATGCCACGCGCCAGGCCGCGCGACGCTGAGTGACAGAAACAGTAGGATGTGAGAGATAGGTGTGAATTAAAACAGAGTGACTAAGAGGGGGGCGTATACCGCACAGACGGGGGGGGGGTCCCATATGACAGCTTTTTAGGGTAATTTTGGCCTGGTCAGCTAGAGCCTATCCAAACATTATTTATTCTCCTCCAGATATTGGTCAGTTGGCGAACAGAGCAGATTGAACTCGTTTCATTTTGTAGTCGAATAGAAAACAAGATCCTAGAAATACATCCATCGCTGACAATGTCAAAGTTTTGTGTCCAGTCAAACTTTGAGCCCTTCATAAGAGAAAACTGTTACAGTCAAGAGTCGTTGAATGACAGTATCACAGAGCACAGACTATTCAATGACAGCATCACAGAGCACAGAGTGTTGATTAACAGCATCACAGAGCACAGGATGTTGGATGGTGTTCACGACAATGCCAGTAGGCCTACGCGTTGTCTTGCTGGGACTGAGTTCGCCTGTGGCGATGTTGAGCTGATGAATTGTTTTTATCGTTTCAACAGTAAATTGACAAAATATAACAACGTCAGCCTGCTTGAGACCCCGTGTCTCAGTTCGGAAGGCGGCCTTCAGCAGCGGTCCTCAATTCAATCAGGTCTAACACTCGATGACGCCGAAAAACACACTGGATGGTTCCCAGCTCAGGAACAGATATCGTGCTGTGAATGTTTGAATGTTTACAACAGCGCTAGAGGTCAACAAGTGGAATCTTGCCTGCACCCCAAATCATACCAACTGGACATTCAACGGGGAAAGAACGACCCGTTACTTCCAATGACCAGTTGTCGATATCCCACTTCGTATGTTTACAGCGCTTGTCACGTGATAGCTTCAACTGACCACAAACATGGACATCATGGACCGTCACTAATGCCCTACCCTCACCGGCAGCTGTGCACGCTTGACCGAACTGACGTCATTAGGAATCCTCCAGACATACAAAGTCTACGAGACGATAGGCGTGATGAACCACAAACTCGAGCTGACCGTTACCGACGAGGCCCGTGGGGTCAGCAGGATGCATGTGGTCAACATGGCCACGATGGATCGATCTTCACAGGGACCTGTAGTGATAAGATATATTTCCAAAGTGACATTACTTCAAGGGATGTTTCAAATGACCTCATCTCAAGGAATGTTTCAAAGGACCTCATCTCAAGCCATGTTTCAAATGACCTTATCTCAAACAATTTTTCAAATGACCTCATCTCAAGGAATGTTTCAAAGGACCTCATTTCAAGCAATGTTTCAAATGACTTCACCTCAAGCGATGGGTCAAACAGCCCATGTATATTGGGTCTCGCGTCTCAACGAATGACCTCAAATTCACCTTCTTCCCCAGGTGAGTGTCGTGAAGACGTGCACTGTGTCTGGAAAAGTCAAACAAAAACGAAGCGTTCCCGTAGACACATTCCGCACGCTCTGAGACCGCACGAATTCGTGGTGCGCAGGAATGACAGGGAGCGTCACAGGATCGGCAGTGTCAACATGGCCTTTGAACTCCTGCGCCAACATACTCCGGCTCTACGTCACAATGAAAGGGCGTCGAAGATCAGTATACTGAGGATGGCATCTGTTTATATTTGTGAACTTTCTCAACTTCTCAATGCTGCTGCCCCTGAGTCGTGATCAGTTCGGTGAAGAATGTGTTTGTACCAGCGACTGAAGAACACTAATTTCTAAGATACGAAGATTCTAAGGTATTGGGGAATAGTTTCTACATTTGATTTTTTTTTTAAACAATTATATATTATTATTCATTTTCATGTCATTTAAATTTAGATTACATTTTGTTTGGAGATTTTGATTGTAAGATCATCGGTAAGTTACATTATTTTATGATATTTCATTATTTGTCTTTATTAATTCTTTATGAATGTATTTGCTATCGAATGTAACACTTATAATTCTATCGAAATCTAAGAGATTCGAATTTAAACCGAGCGAATGCAGATTTGAAAGTATTTATATAACACTCATTGTACAGATGGACCTAACAGTAATGTCTGTCTCGTGAATCTTTGATTTAATTTTACAGAAATGTCATTTTGGTGAATCTTTGATGTAAGTTAACAGTAATGTATGTCTGGTGAATCTTTGATGTAAGTTAACAATAATGGGTGTCTGGTAAATCTTTGATTTAATTTTACAGAAATGTCATTTTGGTGAATCTTTGATGTAAGTTAACAGTAATGTGTGTCTGGTGAATCTTTGATGTAAGTTAACAGTAATGTGTGTCTGATGAATCTTTGATGTAAGTTAACAGTAATGTGTGTCTGGTGAATCTTTGATGTAAGTTAACAGTAATGTGTGTCTGGTGAATCTTTGATGTAAGTTAACAGTAATGTGTGTCTGGTAAATCTTTGATGTAAGTTAACAGTAATGTGTGTCTGATGAATCTTTGATGTAAGTTAACAATAATGTGTGTCTGGTAAATCTTTGATGTAAGTTAACAATAATGTATGTCTGGTAAATCTTTGATGTAAGTTAACAATAATGTGTGTCTGGTGAATCTTTGATGTAAGTTAACAGTAATGTGTGTCTGGTGAATCTTTGATGTAAGTTAACAATAATGGGTGTCTGGTAAATCTTTGATGTAAGTTAACAGTAATGTGTGTCTGGTAAATCTTCGATGTAAGTTAACAGTCATGTGTGTCTGGTAAATCTTTGATGTAAGTTAACAGTCATGTGTGCCTGGTAAATCTTTGATTTAATTTTACAGAAATGTCATTTTGGTGAATCTTTGATGTAAGTTAACAGTAATGTGTGTCTGATAAGTCTTTGATGTAAGTTAACAGTAATGTGTGTCTGGTAAATCTTTGATGTAAGTTAACAGTAATGTGTGTCTGGTGAATCTTTGATGTAAGGTTACATGTTACAAAAAGGTCAGTTTTTTTAATCTCTATTACAATTATCAAATTAAAGTAATGAATGTCTTTTTATTTTCTAGTTATCAAGTATTAAAAAATCCGATCTGTCACTCTGTTCTGTAAATCCGTTCTGACCACTCACTCTGTCTATCCGTTCTGTCCATCTGTTCTGTCCATCCACTCTGTCCATCCGTTCTGACCATCTACTCTGTCTATCCGTTCTGTCCACCCACTCTGTCTATCCGTTCTGTCTATCAGTTCTGTCCATCCACTCTGTCTATCCGTTCTGTCCATCCGTTCAGTCCATCCATTTTGTCCATCGGTTCTGTCCATCTGTTCTGTCCATCCACTCTGTCCATCCATTCTTTCCATCCACTCTGCCCATCCACTCTGTCCGCCCACGCTGTCCATCTGTTCTGACCATCTGTTCTGACCATCCGTTCTGTCCATCCACTCTGTCCATCTGTTCTGTCCATCCGTTCTGTCCATCCACTCCGTCAATGCAGTCTGTCTTTCCGTTCTGTCCATCCGTTCTGTCCATCCACTCAGTCCATCCGTTCTGTCCATCCACTCTGTCCATTCACTCTGTCCATCCACTCTGTCCATCCACTCTGTCTATCCACTCTGTCCATCCATTCTGTCCATCCACTCTGTCCATCCACTCTGTCCATCCACTCTGTCCATCCGTTCTGTCTATCCACTCTGTCCATCCGTTCTGTTCATCCCCTCTGTTTATCCCCTCTGTCCATCCCCTCTGTCCATCCCGGTGGGTATGGGAAGATTGAGATGGGGAGATAGGTTGATATGGAAGGAAAGATGCAACTCCTGAAGTTGTTATCTCCACCTTAAGCCCAGTTGATCAAATGTATTATACTTTGGTGAATTATCTCCCTCTTTATATTCATATTTACGTCTCACCTAGTTTACGTCTCCTAGTATACCTCTCCTCTTTTACCGTTTCTAGTATGCCTCTCTTAGAATGCGTCTCCTTGTATACATCACCTAGAATAACTCTTTTAGTTTACCTGTCTTAGTTTACCTGGTCTAGGCTAATCTGACTTTTTCTAAAGTTAGCATGGTCATTTTAGACTCCTTTGTGTCAAAATGACTTCTTTAATTGACTTTTTAAAAATATCGTTCATATGCCCTGACCTCTTAACAACTCTTACAATTTTTTTTTATATGACAAATGCTTTTGATAGCATTAAATTTTATTTCAAAGAAATATTTACTGATGTCAGTTTTAATATGTCGAACAAGTATTTATTGATATCAATTTGATTGTATCAAACTTTCCGTGACATCCAGTTGTTGTTGATAATTTTTAGTCATTTTGTTAAATAATATGTCAACAATTGTACATCTGTGAAATAAGTCTAGAGTTGAAATAATAAACGGATAATATAAACAGTGTTCACATGTTGTACAGAAGCCACGTGGTAAGATGTAACCCTTTTAGACAAATCTTATCCCTGACTTACAGGTTGAATAACAGGATGCCTGACAGGTTGACTTAACACGTTGACTTACAGGTTGACTTACATACAGTTTGACTTAACACGTTGACTTACAGGTTGACTTACATACAGGTTGACTTACATACAGGTTGACTTACATACAGATTGACTTACATGCAGGTTGACTTACAGGTTGACTTACAGGTCGACTTACATACAGGTTGACTTACATACAGGTTGACTTACAGGTTGACTTACAGGTTGACTTACAGGTTGACATACAGGTTGACTTACAGGTTGACTTACAGGTTGACATACAGGTTGACTTACTGGTTGACTTACAGGTTGACTTACAATGGGTTTTTATATTCATCATGTTTCCATGAAAAATTAGCTAATAGACTTTGCAAAACAGAAATCAATCAGTCAAAACATCATTCAATCGATGAATCAGTCAATGTATCAACCAGTTAGACAAAATACTAATCAGTCGATGTAGCAATTGGTTAATGAATCCAGGAATCAGTTAATGATTGAATCCATTCATCCACCAGTCCTTCAATCCACTAAATACTCCGTCTTCTGGCCCAGTCTGTTCTGACGTCAGACTGTTGAAACTTCCATTGTGAGGGACGCAGGACGAGGTCACTCAAACATATATAACGTCTGACTGACGCCTTGTTCCTTTCTTCTCTCGCTTTTAGCCTGGGCTTTGAAATCGGAATCAAAATGATATCTTTAACGGCCAAGTTAATTTCTAAAGGCCAGCAATCCCCCCCCCCCCAAAAAAAAAAAAAAAAAAACCTGTGTTGCAAAACTACAGTATCTGTTAATATAGTGTCCAACTACAGTATCTGTTAATATTGTGTCCAACTAAAGTATCTGTTAATATAGTGTCCAACTACATTATATGTTCCACTATCTGTTACTATGCAAACTCTAAAACCAGGTTTATGATGGACGCGACCCAAGCAAACTTTGAGGCTCCGAAAGCATCTATTATCTTTTATATTTCCACTATCAGGAGCGTGGCCTTATGTGGGTTAAAATATGATTAAACAGCTCATTTCTCATTTCATTTCATTTACTTAATAGGGAGTGTTTTATGATTATACATAGTGTGGCAAATTTTACTTTTTCATTCGCCACTAAAGTGGATATTTAGGAAAAATAAGGTTGCCCACCTGGGTCTGGCAATGATGGCACGCTTCACAGCGTTCAGACTTCAGGTAAATTTATGCTCAAGTCACACGATCACATTTTCGGCACATTTCTTTTTCAACGCACCAGAGTGCGTAAACAAAATAGTGCGTTCAAAAAGAAATTTGACGAAAATTTGATCGTGTGACCTGAGCATAACACTCAACACAATGTTCTCATGTAATGGGAAAAGCTAGCTTAAACATAACACTCAACACAATGTTCTCATGTACTGAGCTAAGCTATCTTACACATAACACTCAAACACAATGTTCTCGTGTAATGGGCAAAGCTAGCTTACGCATCGCGCACATGAAAGACGTTCATTTTGGTACACCAATAAAAACTTAATTTAAACGTTCATGAACGACCCAGCCGAAGCGGAAAATCATGATTTTTTCAATTGCAGAAGTAGAACTCATATCATGAAAAACAAGACCGTGGATCTCCGGATCCAGACAATTCACATGACACGAAATGCGTTTTTTTTTTCAGCAAACACACTCTCAGGAACACAACTATCAAAACTCCACGTTCACAACACCATTCATGATTACAGACATCTCACCACGCAGGCGATGACACATCAAATTAGAGTAACTTGCCCCAATGCAACCACGAGTCAACTCTTCCTCACAACTTTTTAATGATTGGAGAAAAAAAAAATTATTGGTTGCTTAGAGGGCACCAAGTGAAATCACTGACTTGGCAGTGTTTAGGAGATGTTCTAGCAGATAACTAGCATAATAATAGGGAAAAATGCTTACGTCTGAGTAGCCCCTTAAGCAACCACCTGCCCGCCCTGCAACCAATGATTTGCCCTAAGTGCAACCACCTGACCACAGTGCAACCACAAAGGTGCCCTCACTGAAACCAGTTGTGATTTAAAGCTAAGGATCTCCCAATACACTCACACAGATACACACATAAAAACATACATAAATGTGACACATATAGACTAGACTACAACATTAAAACAAATAACTCATGCATTTTTTTCATGACATTCATGGTTGATTTTTATTTAATTCTAACTAATAAAAAAAATTGCATTCTGAAATAGACTCTAGTCTAGACTAGTCTAGATCTAGATCTAAATCCTCAAAATCATCTTCCGACTCGTCATCGAAAATCATTTGAGACTCATCAATGCTTGTATCGGTTTCAGAATCATCCATTTTGTTTGTCTTTCTCTTCTTCGGCCCTTTCCCTTTTGAATTGTCTTTCAGCTGTCTTTTCTCTTCCAGTTTCCTCTTCCTGTCTTCTTTTCGCCTTTGGTTTTCTTCCTCCCTCTGTCTTTTTTGTTCTTCTCGTAATTTTATTTTCTCTTAGTTTCTTTTTGCTTTCTCTTCTATAGCCTTTAATTTCTCTTCTTTTTTTTTTTCCTAGGTCTATTTTTCTTATGGCCTTTCTTTCTTCTTCCTCTTTTTCTGCCCGGTCTTTGTTTATCAGATGGTCAATGAATTCTTTTCCACTGATCAGTGGTGGGAGCTTTTGTTGTGTTCTTCTTCTCATGGAGCTCTGTTTCAGAACAGGCAATGACAGTGGATCCTTTGCAACATTAGGTGGAGGATTTTGTCTGCTTGATTTGCAATGGTGCAATAGGATATTCCCATGATAAAGCTTCCATAATCTGTACAATGGGTCATCACAGTCATAACCCTCTTCCAGCCTTTCATAATACAGCCTTAACTCTGGTTGCACAGGGGGCAAGTTACTCTACCACTATCAGGATACGAAAATAGTTGATGGTGATTGACTACTGAACCTGATCTATATTTTTATGAGTGTACACTATGATGGCGTCATTTCATAACTCCATAACTGGAAACAAAAATCTGCTCTTACTTAGCGAAAGTGATGATGGTGATAATATGCTTATGATGGTGATAATGTGGTAATGGTGGTATGAAGGTGATGATGATGGTGAAGATGAAGGTGGTGATGGTGATGAAGGTGATGATGGTAGTTGTGATGGTGGTAGTGGTGATGGAGGTAGTGGTGATGGAGGTAGTGATGGTGATGATGATGGATATAGAGTGGAGGTTATGGCGGTGTGATGGTGATGTGACTGAGCTTGTGATGATGTTGGTGGTGGGGAAGGTAATGGAGGTGCTATGGTGGTTGTGATGGCGGTGATGATTGTTCTGGTAGGGGGTGGTGATGCTGAAGGTGGTAATGAAGGTGATGGAGGTCGTGGTCGTGACGTGACTGGGGTGGTGATGGTGGTGGCTTGGCAGGTGGGGGTAGTGTTGATGATGACAGTGGTGATTGTGATGGTGGGAGTGAAGGTGATGATGAAAAGGTTCAACACCACAATGTCGTCTGATGATCACAATGTGTACTTTGGATTCAACTTCAATTACCTGTTAAATTTTTTCACAATCTTTATTTCGAACGTGTGACATACTTTAATTTTTGGGGTGGAGTTCCGAGATTTGTGACAAAATTTGACAAGGGGGATTGGCTATAACCTTTATGGTCCGCGCTCGCATAGAGTACACAATCACAACGTTGTGCTACCGCTGCTTACATGACCTGGCGCCGTCCTATCTGAAAGAGCTGCTGACGCCTTATGTACCCACTAGAGAGCTCCGCTCATCCGATAGTGGCAAACTCTCGACACCACGTGTTCACCTTGAGACTTACGGAAAGCGCACTTTCGCATTTGCTGGTCCAACAATTTGGAACGCCCTTCCACTCGATCTTAGAAACAATCAGACACTGGAGTCCTTTAAAACCGATTTAATTAAAGACACATCTATTTCGCAAACACCTTCTGGGATGATTGTCTACCTTATTTTCCAGTTAATGCATAATGGCTGTGTTGCTTAGGGTTGAAATGGCTAGAAAGACTTTGACATTGTATGCTTTTAATTAGTTTTTGTAGTGTTGCATTTGTTTTAAATGTGGTAAATTATAGATTTGTTTTTTGTTGACTTTGTACCTCGCTTCGAGCCTTTGGGGATAAAGCGTGTTTTTGAAATACACTTTATTATTATTATTATTATGGGTGGCCCAACACAACACACCCGTTAAATTGGAATTGGTTTTCTTGTTCGTTGAACGCATGAATCGATCTGAACATTTCCCACAATCCTTCTATTGTTGTGTGGGTGTCGCCTCTCGCCACAGCGGACAGCCCTTCAACCATGTCGACTTCCCGTCATTCCCACGGCACGCTTCCATTGTCCCACCGGGAACATGGCCCGGACTCCCGGCAGACATCCCGTGATCTGTAATTTAATTCTGCCACGTTGTTATTCCAAAGCATTAGCAATGGACGACTTAATCTGTGACGTCCGAAATCTGGCACACTCTCCAACTGCCACATTATGTTCAAGGAATGAATTACTTTTTTTTAAAAAATCCTTAATTTAAATAGTAATAGGCACACGTGGGTACAGGGACACGCTTCAGTAGTGACACACTTCAGTAGAGAGACACACGTGAGTACAGAGACACACGTGAGTACAGAGACACACGTGAGTACAGAGACACAGGTGAGTACAGAGACACACGTGAGTACAGAGACACATGTAACTAACAATAACAAAACGCAAAAAAAAAAAAAAAAGACAATCAAATGAATGTTTCTGCGTAGTGTCTTCGTCTACAAATAAACACAACAACAACACAAGAGGATCAAACAGAATTTACATATGAGATTGACACAAGCTTTTGGAAAGTGTAACCAACAAGTTGTTTGGAGAGTAGGGGAAACACGTTGTTTGGAGAGTAGAGGAAAAAGAACAAAGTAAACGATAAATGACCTAAAATAATTTCATTTTTATTTGTGGCCAAGATTTACAGGCGGTAAACCAAAGATTTACATGTTGTAAACCAAAGATTTACAAACGGTAAACGTAGACATGTCCCTCGTCATAGGACGGGGCAAATAACTCCACATGACCGTCGCCGTCAACATCCGCGAAACTTAAACCGCCAACTGTACTTGTTCCTGTTGTGAGGAAATCATTGCGCGTGTAGACCCAGCTATGGGGGTCTGTGGGGGACGTGGGCACCAGAAGGGAGACCACTGCAGAGTCATCCCCAGCAATAAAGATGGAAGGTTTCCTTCCGGTACTGCAAAAAGATGATTTTTTTTTTTTGAATTGATACCGATGCAAACAAATTAGAATGATAAGATAAACGTTCTTCCTTATCCCCAGAGGTCCTTTACCGAGTTACAAGTTCTCACCAATCCACAAGTTCTCACCAATCCTCAAGTTCTCACCAATCCACAAGTTCTCACCAATCCACAACTTCTCACCAATCCACAAGTTCTCACCAATCCACTTGCCACTCACCAACACAAAGGCATTCCAACAATCTATAAGTCCTACACCAATCTATTTGTCATCCATACACTTGACCTTCTGTCTACTCCTCCACGTCATTCAGATTTTCAACACATAGCGGCCTGTGTGGTCATCAATATCAAACAGTTTGTACTAAAAACAAATCAATATAAAACCAGTTTGTTTGGAGACCATTAATTGTATGACCTCTGTGTGGTTGGCAGGATATTTACCTTGTAGTGACAGGACATTTACCTTCCATGGCCATGACTTGCCTTAAAGTGACAGGAATTTTACCCTGTAGTGACATGAATTACCTTGTAGTGACAGTATATTTACCATGTGACAAGACAGGGAAACTACCTTGTAGCAATAGAATTGGACATTTATCTTTTAGTTACGGTGCAATTTCCTTGAAATGACAGAATGTTTACCGTGTAGTGACATGACTTACCTTGTAGTGACATGACTTAGCTTGCAGTGACATGACTTACCTTGTAGTGACATAACTTACCTTGTAGTGACATGACTTACCTTGCAGTGACATGACTTACCTTGTAGTGCCAGGACTTACCTTGCAGTGACATGACTTACCTTGTAGTGCCAGGACTTACCTTGCAGTGACAGGACTTACCTTGCAGTGACAGGACTTACCTTGTAGTGCCAGGTAAGAGGTATGGAGATCCTGGACCGCCCTTGTTTAGCCCCAGAGAGTGGACAGCGTAACCATCAGCCAAGAGATGACGTGTGTAATGACCGGACCTAGAGAATGGACAGTATACAATCAGCCCAGAGACAGGGTGTGTAAAGAGAGGGCCTGGTTGTCCCATGTCCTATACAGATACCAGTGTCACTTATCCAATATCCTATACCAGTGTCACCAGTCCCCTGTCCAATCGAATAGTGTGTATCGCAGAATATGCGTCTGATCTCTCCCGACACATCTCACGTAGAAAATGAATCAAAGGAAACGCAATGGGCATTGCACAGTGATTTTAATTTAATGATAATAAGACTGGTATCACAAAATACAAAATAAACATAATTTTTTTACTATGTTTTATTGACTCATCTCTTCATGTATTTCTGTCATACTCATCATATATTTATATAAATGCGTCTGATTTTCATATTTTTTTTATTCTCTTCCTATCACATTTCTTCCTGTGACTCTTGTGTGCCATTTACTGATAGCCTATTATACGAACTTAAAAGGACTTGCAATTAAATTAGGGTTCATAGAAAGTTCTCTGTCACTAAAACACCGAAAAATTAAGAATTGAACACCCAAACATTAAGACTTGAACACCGACACAAGAGAGACAAATATAAACTTAATGAAGATCTCCCCTCCTCCAGTTGAAAAACAAGTAATAATCCACCCCACCCCACCCTACCCCAACATGTATGAACGACGTGTCTGTACCTGAAATCAGTGGGCACCTCGTAGACCACAACTGTACCATTGTGGTCACTGTTGGTGGTCACTAGGATGTCCAGCTTGTGGTCGCCATTGATGTCAGCGACCAGCACATCAAAAGGTTTGCCTGCTGTGCTGTCCACCACCAAGCTCCTCACCTAAAACCACACAGGGCACGTCAATGAGAAAGGGTTGGGCACCCCTGCTGTGAGGGAATACTACAAGAGTCATATTAGCCTCTAGGCCACCACAGCAGAAAGAACGAGTCACGAAGAAATCCTCGAGTCACGAAGAAATCCTCGAAAACAAAAGTTATGTAACTGTCCAGGGTTCCCCCCCCCCGTAAAAAAACCCCACCATTAGCAAAGGGTAAATTAAACATAACCAGCGTTGAATCAAACTGCACACGGATAATTACAAATCGATCAATATAATGTAGATCAAGTGCAACAAAAATGATGACCCCCCCACCCCTTAAAAAATAATAAAACATCAACATTTTAAATAAAAAATATTTTATAATTTAAAAAAGTCCCCCCCCCCTCCCGGGTCGATTGCAACTCTTAATGAGTGGTCATAATTTAGTTGGTCATAATTTTAGTGGTCCATAATGTTAGTGGTCATAATTTTAGTGGTTCATAATGTTAGTGGCCATAATTTTAGTTGGTCATAATTTTAGTGGTCCATAATGTTAGTGGCCATAATTTTAGTTGGTCATAAATTTAGTGGGTCATAATGTTAGTGGTCATAATTTTAGTTGGTCATAATTTTAGTGGGTCATAATTTTAGTTGGTCATAATTTTAGTGGGTCATAATGTTAGTGGCCATAATTTAGTTGGTCATAATTTTAGTGGATCATAATGTTAGTGGTCATAATTTAGTTGGTCATAATTTTAGTGGGTCATAATTTTAGTGGTCATAATTTTAGTTGGTCATAATTTTTGTGGTCCATAATGTTAGTGGTCCATAATGTTAGTGGTCATAATTTTAGTGGGTCATAATTTTAGTGGTCCATAATGTTAGTGGTCATAATTTTAGTTGGTCATAATTTTAGTGGTCCATAATGTTAGTGGTCATAATTTTAGTTGGTCATAATTTTAGTTGGTCATAATTTTAGTGGTCCATAATGTTAGTGGTCATAATTTTAGTTGGTCATAATTTTAGTGGGCCATAATGTTAGTGGCCATAATTTTAGTTGGTCATAATTTTAGTGGGCCATAATGTTAGTGGCCATAATGTTAGTGGCCATAATTTTAGTGGGTCATAATTTTAGTGGTCCATAATGTTAGTGGTCATAATTTTAGTGGGTCATAATTTTAGTGGTCCATAATGTTAGTGGCCATAATTTTAGTTGGTCATAATTTTAGTGGTCCATAATGTTAGTGGCCATAATTTTAGTTGGTCATAATTTTAGTGGGCCATAATGTTAGTGGCCATAATTTTAGTTGGTCATAATTTTAGTGGGCCATAATGTTAGTGACCATAATTTTAGTGGGCCATAATTTTAATGGGTCATAATTTTAGTGGGTCATAATGAAAGTGGTTATTAACTTTAGTGGTTCATAATTTTAGTAGGTCATGATGTTAGTGATCATTAAGCAGCAGTAGGCAAAACTGTGCCAACCAAAGAAATTGTTCAATAAACATCGAGCCGAGGTGACCAGCAGCCGATCACGTGAGATTCACTTACCGAAGCTTTGTCCGACCAGTCCTGTCGCGCATTCTCCGTCCAGTATACGCTAACCTTGGGGTTGAAGAACTCGGCCACAACGATAGCCTCGTAGCTCCTGGTGCCGACCTTGAAGGTGGTCACGGTGAAGAAGATGTCCGGCCCGGCTGCAATGATGTTCTCATGCCAGGGCGTGGCCACCGAGTGACCAGGTGGGTTAGTGAACCACACCAGCTCTCCCCTGGCTGCTCCTGTGGAAGACATCTGCTGTTGTACAGTGCTGTTCTAGTTTGGACTCTAGACCTGCTGTTGTAACGTCTGTTTCCACCATTCGTTTTAAAGGAGGAGAGAAGAGCCATGCAGCAAGTAAAGACCCGTACCAGAAGTAAGGAGCCGTGCCAGAAGTAAGGAGCCGTAGCGTAACTAAAGAGACATACTGGAAGTGCAAGTAATTAGCTGTACCGTTAGTAATAAAAACGGTTGCATTATTTTCTCCTTCCTTGTGTGTTTGTTTTACTTTCTCCATACTCGATTGTGCTCAACACAGTTTGCCCGGGTTCAATGTGATGTTCCAAATTATCAGTCATGGGCTTGTTAGCCCAAAACTTCAACTCGATACCAGCAACTTACCAATCATGGGTTTGCTCTCCCACTTACCAATCGTGGGTTTGTTCTCCCACTTACCAATCGTGGGTTTGTTCTCCCACTTACCAATCATGGGTTTGCTCTCCCACTTACCAATTGTGGGTTTGCTCTCCCACTTTCCAATCATGGGTTTGTTCTCCCACTTATCAATCATGGGTTTGTTCTCCAACTTACCAACATGGGTTTGTTCTCCCACTTATCAATCATGGGTTTGCTCTCCCACTTACCAATCATGGGTTTGTTCTCCCACTTTCCAATCACGGGTTTGTTCTCCCACTTTCCAATCACAGGTTTGTTCTCCCACTTACCAATCATGGGTTTGTTCTCCCACTTTCCAATCACGGGTTTGTTCTCCCACTTATCAATTGTCGGTTTGTTCTCCAACTTACTAATCACGGGTTTGTTCTCCGACTTACCAACATGGGTTTGTTCTCCAACTTACCAATCACGGGTTTGTTAGCCCGACACGTCAGAGCGTCCAGCGTGCCGTCCTTGTTCATGTCCACCCACAACACGCGGTGGTAGAACCAGCTTCCACTCCCACTCGAGATGGTGGACAGCGTGGGGTGCGGGGCGTCCAAGTTGTACAGCTGGATTGACCCATCCGTCTTGGTGGGAACCAGGAACCCGTCGGGGATCGCTACGTAACGGCTGTTCAAGGCTCTAACTGGAATAATTTGAAATGATTGGGTTAGTGCTGCCAATGAATGTCATCCGCAATATTTTGACATATGGATATTTAAATTGATTGGGTTATATATATCGCTGAGAAGGCAATAACAGGGAATGTTCAACGTAAACAATAGCATGTGATGTTCAATGTAAACAATAGCAGGTGATATTCAACGTAAACAATAGCAGGTGATGTTCAACGTAAACAATAGCAGGTGATATTCAACGTAAACAATAGCAGGTGATGTTCAACGTAAACAATAGCAGGTTATGTGCAACGTAAACAATAGCAGGTGATGTTCAACGTAAACAATAGCAGGTGATGTTCAACGTAAACAATAGCAGGTGATGTTCAACGTAAACAATAGCAGGTTATGTTCAACGAAAACAATGACAGGTGATATTCAATGTAAACAATAACGGGGGCGGTGTTGTCTTACTCGGGACACCCGAGATCTCGTTGGGCCATTTTAAGGCGTGTGAGAACGACACCGGCTTGATCTTGGTGACGTCACCCAGGAGATTCCCGACATCGGCCACCGTGCTGACATCACTGGTTAGGGCGCCAAAGCTGGTGAGGAGCAGGTCGTATCCAGAGTTGCCGGCCCGGGGGTAGAGGGCGGAGAACGCCGCGTGGGGGTAAGAAAATTTACCCAACAGGAGGGGGGCGCCATGGATACAGGCGAGGAGCAGGACGAGGGGAAACAATCGCATTAATGCCATCATGGGGGACTTTCTTTTATTACTTCCCCTGCAATTAAAAAAAAATGTAAATATGGGAAACATCTAGAGCAGTGGTTCTTAACCTTTTGAAGTCGGGGAGCACTTTTGATCATGACAAAAAATTTGGGGAGCACCAAAATCAAGGATTAAAAAAAACAAACAATACACATACGTACGACTTTTATTGAAAATAAAACATTGGAACATAAGAGTTTAAAATTATAACATGACAAACAAATTTTTAATAAACTTAAATTTAATAAGTAAAAAAATAACATTGTTCAAAATTTAATTCAGAAAAATAAAAAGATTTAATGTGAAACCTGAGCTTGACGGTTTTTACAAATTTCAGTGATATTAGGCCTAATTTTAGAAATAGCTACCCTCAATTCTTCATCCAAATTAGTAAGTGTTGCTCGTTTTTTAGTTTTTATTATGGTGACTATCGAGAAACCGAGTTCACACAAATATGATGTTGAAAATTGCAACAAGATTTTAAGTGCCTTCATGGAGAGAGCTGAGTGTTCTTCTTGCACAAAGATCCAAAATTCCTCCAGAACCAATTTGGAAAATTTTATTTTAAGTGTACGATCCGATGATATGTTGATTAATTCTTCTTCTTTTTGGTATGACAACTTACTATTTGATGTATCAACCGTGGCAAAGGGATTACGTATCCAGTCATATGTTTCTACGTTTATTGATGGAAAATAAAATTCAATCTTTTCTTCTAATAAAGTTAAATGCTCTGTTACTGCTGAAATAATTTCGTCGGTAGTGTTATCATTAAGAGAAGGAAAGATATCTACTTTCTTTTTCTCCAACAAACGATTTTTCCAAAAAATAACTTTTTTCCGAAAGGCTGTCAATTTGTCGGTCGATGTTAAAAAATTTTCTTTTCTTCCTTGAAGGCTGGTATTAACACAATTTAAATAATCAAAAATATCAGCTAAATATGCCAATTTAGCACACCAAATGTCATTTTGAAGATATTCCACAAAATCATCCATATTTTCATTTTGGAAAAAGGTCATCAATTCATCCTTCAGTTCTAAGAAACGACGTAACACTTTTCCTCTGGATAACCATCTCACTTCAGAATGCAAAAGCAAAGATTCGTACTTGGCTTCCATAGAGATGCAAAGATTTTTAAAGACGCGTATTTTCAAAGGTCTCGATTTTATGAAGTTTACCATATTGACAACTTTGTCTAGCACAGGTTTTAATGCTACTGGTAATGTTTTGGACACCAGAGATTCTCTGTGCAAAAAACAGTGAGTAGATATAATATTGGCGTTTCTTTTCTCGGCGAGAGTCACAAACCCTTTTAATGAGCCTACCATTGATGGAGCACCGTCCGTACAAATTCCCACACACAACTCCCATGATATTTTGAATTGTTCGAAATAGGAAGAAATTGTGGGTAGCGTTGTTCTCAACGGCGGCGCTCCGAGTGAAATTTACACACGGATTTGATTTTACAACAAAAATTAGGTTAAAAACCAAGCTTTCAATTGATATAAAAAACAGTAAAAATAGGCAAAAAGGCCGATTTTTCCCCGTTTGGACTACCTATTAAAATTAAAAGCATTTGTTCAGCTCAATCAGATAGAGTAAGTGAGTGAACATTAAATTTTGAGTTTCATAATTTCGCGGAGCACTTGCAACTACCTCGCGGAGCACCAGTGCTCCGCGGAGCACCGGTTAAGAACCACTGGTCTAATCAGTAAAAAATAATAATCTAATCATTTCACAACGAAAGGATTTTTTTTTAAATAAAAAAAAAATTTGTTTGTGATAGATCTAATTGTTTTTAGCATCTGCAAAAAAATTGTTTTTTTATGTATTGAAAAATAAAGAATAAAAATTATTGATTGATGTTGAAATTTATATCGCGCAGGTATCCATGCCACTTTATCAGACTCAGCGGAAGCTACCAACAGTTTAAAAAAATTAAAAAACAGCTGATTCAATTAAAGAATTATGAAAAAATTGTGTTGGGGGGGGGCTGACAAAACAATCTTTTAATTATGGTAAAAGTCAAACAAAGGTCGGTATTTGATAAATACTTTCTTTTGATGACGTGGGGTGACTTAAAATATCAAGCTCCATGCAGGCCTGTGTGACAGCTGCAGTACCATTTCGGTCCCCTAACAACAACCAAAAATTTTGCTCTAGCCTTCTCCGGCCCACAAAAATTCAGTTAAAAATATATTTAACAAAAAAAAAAAAAAAAAAAAAAAAAAAAAAAAAAAAAAAAAAAAAAAACAAATTAAAAAAAAAAAAAAAACAAAGAAAAAAAAAAGTAAAAAGTTTTCATGGGGGGGGGGAGGGGGG
>CAXITT010000275.1:658831-669904 GCA_964033795.1 Lymnaea stagnalis
TTCCGGATTCCCCCCCCCCCCCCCCCCCGAGCTTCATGGTCTCGGGCCCACAAGTCATCGTCCGGGGGTCAGAGAAATCTTGTCCTTGGCTCCACATTCCCCCCCCCCTCACCTTTATGGGACGTCGTAGAGACAGTGGTGGTTGGGGCATGAGATAAACAGTTACGCCATTGTTGTGCATATATTTTAAAAATGTGGGAAACTCTGGTAATTGCAACGCTACAACGCTCACAGTGAAAGAAGCGAAACGTTTAAAAAAAACGTACTTCGTATGAACAGCGTGATCACAATATGGGAGTCGTTTAACGACGCCAAAGTAAATCACGTGACGACACAATGGGAGACGTGTCACGAAACCAAAAAAAAAATGACGTGATCCCAATATGGGAGTCAAGTAACGACACCAAATAAATCCCGTGATCCCAATATGGAAGTCATGTAATGACACAAAATAAATCGCGTGATCCCAAAATGGAAGTCATGTTATGACACAAAATAAATCACGTGATCACAATATGGGAGTCGTTTAACAACACAAAATAAATCACGTGATCCCAATATGGAAGTCATGTAATGACACAAAATAAATCACGTGATCACATAACGGGAGTCGTGTGAAGAAACCAAAATAAATCATATGATCTCAATCTGGGAGTCATATAATTTCATCATTTTGTCCAAAAACTTTAGTTTTCGTGTTGTATTGGTTATATATGATGCGGGACATCTACTTTCAAGTGTCGTAGTTAGAAGGCAACAACAACAACAATGTCGGCGTCTGGCGGCTAGCGCAGCTACGTGCTTAAAATAGTTGGGTCAGTAGAGCACAACCCTTGCTGAGTTGGCACCCGGCATGACGAACACCCCCATTGGCCCCGCAGGGGGGTGGATGTTTGCTGCTGTTCATGTGAAACCTGTTCATTCAGCGATTCGGAGCGTTTCATGTTAATGTCTGTCTGGGGCGATTGAGGCCCTTCAAAGGTCTGTCACAGACTGGCCACAGGGGCGATTGAGGCCCTTCATAGGTCTGTCACAGACTGGCCACAGGGGCGATTGAGGCCCTTCATATAGTCTGTCACAGACTGGCCACAGGGGCGATTGAGGCCCTTCATAGGTCTGTCACAGACTGGTCACAGGGGCGATTGAGGCCCTTCATATAATCTGTCACAGACTGGCCACAGGGGCGATTGAGGCCCTTCATATAGTCTGTCACAGACTGGCCACAGGGGCGATTGAGGCCCTTCATAGGTCTGTCACAGACTGGCCACAGGGGCGATTGAGGCCCTTCATATAGTCTGTCACAGACTGGTCACAGGGGCGATTGAGGCCCTTCATATAGTCTGTCACAGACTGGTCACAGGGGCGATTGAGGCCCTTCATAGGTCTGTCACAGACTGGTCACAGGGGCGATTGAGGCCCTTCATATAGTTTGTCACAGACTGGCCACAGGGGCGATTGAGGCCCTTCATAGGTCTGTCACAGACTGGTCACAGGGGCGATTGAGGCCCTTCATATAGTCTGTCACAGACTGGCCACAGGGGCGATTGAGGCCCTTCATATAGTCTGTCACAGACTGGCCACAGGGGCGATTGAGGCCCTTCATATAGTCTGTCACAGACTGGCCACAAGCGCGGGCTCAGACAAACAAAACTAAGTGGGTGGAACTTACCTCCAAAGAACTTTATTATGGTTAAATGGGTTACTGTTACGTCCTTACGATTTGTGTCAACAATTATTTTCCTACTAGACGTAAAATCCGACAACCAACGCGTGAGTTCAATGTCTACTAAATGTCCTCGACAATCCATGCATTCAATCCATGCATTCAATCCATGCATTCAATCCATGCATTCAATCCATGCATTCAATCCATGCATTCAATCCATGCATTCAATCCATGCATTCAATCCATGCATTCAATCCATGCATTCAATCCATGCATTCAATCCATGCATTCAATCCATGCATTCAATACATGCATTCAATCCATGCATTCAATCCATGCATTCAAGTAATGGACTTTTTAAGTATCCCAAATAGTGTTAACTTTTTTTTGGAATTTTATTTCGCGCGCCTCCTGAACACAATGTTACTGGCGTACAATTACGCACCTTAAGAATAATTATCTGTGATATCGCCCGATGCACAAATAGATTTGACTAAATTAGCAGCACATCGCACGCGTTTATGTGTCCGCATTCAGGCACCGCCCCTGTGGTATTTTTACAAGACAACCTTTCCCCCCCGTCTGCCGTTGTGTCACGGTCTAGGGCAGTGGCTCTCAACCTTTCTAATGCCGCGACCCTTTAATACATTTCCTCATGTTGTGGCGACCCCCGAACCACAAAATTATTTTCGTTAATACTTTACAACTGTGCAGTATATGTGTTTTCAAGTGGTCATAGGCGCCCCCTGTGAAAGGGTCGTGCGACCCCCAAAGGGGTCGCGACCCACATGTTGAGAACCGCTGGTCTAGGGTATGGGGTATCGCTGACAGATTCGATACTCCAAGCTTTTCAAATTTGAAAAGATACTGCATTGAATAAATGAAGCACTGCCTACGTCTACCAAAATTCCTAAGGTCCAGATTAAACTATTTTGAGACCTACGCTCTAGCACACCGCCAGATAAACTTTTTTTTTTTTTTTTACACCGCTGATAGAGACACATTGTCATCAGAAACCCATCGGTTCTCAATTACAATATCAGTTATTTCTCATAAATATATCTTCGCTTCTGGTGTGTCCTGCTACCCCTTCAAAAAAACCGCCCTGCCTCCAACGCCACATGTCTGATATCAATAGGACTGAGTGAGAAAAAGGCTGTCACGTAGCGAGCGTCATGCTAGTGACGGTTGAACTCGGGGTAAATAGTGTAGGTTTTTTTTTTTTCTATATGGGGAGGCGACTATTATAGTAATCAATAAAGAGCCACTGGTAGGACTACTGTTTAAGGGCCGGTAAGGTGTAGGACTGTCTGTCGGACCATTGTTTTAAGTCCGGCAAATAAGTTGGAAGGACTGTCTTTAGGACTATTGTGTAAGGACCGGGACACATTATGGAAAATGATAAGTGAACTTTTTTTTGTTGTTGTTAACACTTGGACCCACCGGGTATTTTCTCAAAATGCTCGGACCCCGGTGTTAAAAAAAACTGAACCCGGTTAAGCCCGAGTTATTATTATGGTTATTGTTGATCATTTATATCAGTTGTTTTCAACCATCGGCCCGTTGAAGTTTTAGGCCAGCCACGAACAGTGTTGAAGACTAAAATTACCACTTTGATAAACCGCGATAATGTTAGACCAGTGTTTTGATTCCCTGGAACAACCTTGTGGGCTGCAGCCAACATTTTTCTCCTATATCATCTGCCTTAGCGGCCTATGAATTTTTAAAATATATATTTTCACCTTTCCCTTTGTGTATACAGGTTGAGAACTATTGTTCTGTAATTTAAAAAAAAAGTTTTTGAAGATTATTTTCGTAATGCTCCCCGGTCATCGCTCACATGTCTTAGAAGAGCTTAAAGTCATTCAGCATTCAGTGTCCCCGATTGGAGCCAAGCCTGAGGTCGGAGGAGAGGCGTAGCGAGGGTGTTTGGCGCCAGGGGACAAGATTCGCGCCCGGGGACAAGATCCATTTTAAAGCGCCCTTTTTTCTTTTTTTTCAACTCTCAAACCCATTATTTTCATCAATAAAATAATATCAAAGCACATTTTGGCGCCCCTAAATAGCTGGCGTCCGGGGACATCTGCCCCCCCCCGTAGCTACGCTTCTGGGTCGGAGCTTGTGTCATGAACGCTCTATTAATAATTTAGTAATTTAGATTTGTAACTACTTTTAAAAAAAAAATCCAGTGATACAATTCTCCTTTGCGTTGCCTTGAAGACCTAGCCCCTGGGGGGGGGGGGCTGGAACAAGTTCACGGATCCCCTTCTTGTTGTTGGAGTGAGTCGTGTGGGGTGGCGGTCGGGTTGGGGGAGATACACGCAATCCCACGGGCTCTTAAGTGCTAACATACGATTTTAAAAAAAAAATCCAGTGATACAATTCTCCTTTGCGTTGCCTTGAAGCCCTAGCCCCGGGGGGGGGGGGGGGGCTGGAACAAGTTCACGGATCCCCTTCTTGTTGTTGGAGTGAGTCGTGTGGGGTGGCGGTCGGGTTGGGGGAGATACACGCAATCCCACGGGCTCTTAAGTGCTAACATACGGTTGTGTCTTTGGGCGGGAAAAAGGGCGAGTCGCGTGAATGTATTTATTGTGGCACTCCTGGGGACTTGTGTAGTAAATAGCAGTAGTGGTGAGTGGCCCGGCGACCGGGGGGAAGGGGGGATGGTTGTGTAGTAAATAGCAGTAGCAGTGAGTGGCCCATGGACGGGAGGTGGGGGATGACAGGATGCTTGGTCTTTAACGAATGTTTTAATTTTGATTGGCTCAAAGCGTCTCCATAGATGTTTATGTTTGAATCTCAGTTCAGAGGCATTTCTTTGCCCGGAACAAGCAAATGTAGAGATTATTTGAAATAATACTTACAATGTATGTCTAGCTCAGCTGGTTTTTTTTTTTCTTTCTTTCTTTTTTTGTCTGTTGATTTTTTAAAACATATTCTATGACGCCGTTTTCATGTTTTATGGAGATCTTGAAAATGCACCTCAGATAATATCACCTGCCTAAATATACTGATATTCATAGTATGAACTGTTTTTTTTCCTTCTTTAATTATCTTCCTTAATCCACTGTCAACGATTCGACTAATGAACACATTGACTAACACTTTTAGTTCACTCAGAAAAAAGGATCAATCTTTATAACAACTGTTTATGTCTGCCGCGTGTATAGCACCTCCCTCCCCCCCCCTCCCTTATGTCTGCCATGTGTATAGCACTTTCCCCACCACCATTAGAAACCGGAACCTGCACTCTCTGCGGCCAAGGGTTTTCCAGCACGTGCTTTAGTTTGCCGCCCCCCCCCCTTTTTTTCCTATTATACAAGAGAGGCCACTGGTGCGAAGCTTATTTTTCCCCGTTTCTGGAAAGCTTTCGTCGCAAGGATAGAAAAGGTGGCTGGGCAGAAGATGACGGTGCTGAGAGGATAGAGTACAGGGATTCTCACATTTGTCACGGTATTGAGGATTTCAGAGAAAACGTGAGACGTGAAGACCTGAAACGTGAAGACATTAACACGTTAAGACGTGAAGACTGAACGTGAAGACGTGAAAACGTGGAGACGTGGAAAAGCGAAGACGTAAAACGTAAAGACGTTATGACGTGTAACTTGAAGACGCGAAGTCGTGAAAGGTGAAGACCTGAAGACGTTTATACGTGAAGACTGAACACGCGAAGAAGTAAAGACGTGAGGACGTGAATTGAAGACGTGAAGGTGTGAAGACGAGAAACGTGACGATGTGAAACGTTAAAACGTGAAGACTAGAAACGTGAAGACGGGAAGTGGTGAAACGTGAAGATGTGAAAGACGTGGACGAGTAAAATCGCGAGGAAGTGAAAAACGAAAAGATGTAAAGACGCGAAACGTGAAGACCTGAAAACGCAAAAACGTGCAGACGTAAAGACGTGAACACGTGAAGACGTTAACATGTGAACATGTTAAGATGTGAAGACTGAACATGAAGACGTGAAGTCGTGAAACGTGAAGTCGAGAAACGTGAATACGCGAAGACGTGAAATTTGAAGCCGTGAAGTGGTGAAACGTGAAGACGAAAAATGTAAAGACCTCAAGACGTGAAAAAGGGGAAACGTGAAGACATGAAGATGTGAAGACGAGAAATGTGAAGGCATGAAGTGATGTGAAGACGAGAAACGTGAAGACGAGAAACGTGAAGACGAGAAACGTGATGTGAAGACGAGAAACATGAAGACGAGAAACGTGATGTGAAGACGAGAAACGTGAAGACGTGAAGTGGTGAAACATGAAGTCGTGAAACGTGTAGATGTGAAATTTAAAGACCTGAAGACGTGAAAAGGTGAAATCGTGAAGTGTGAAGACGTAAAAGGGAAAATATGTGAAAACGTCAATACCTAAAAAATACGTGAAACCGTTAAGACGTGAAAACTTGAAGACGTACAGACGTGAACAGGTGAAGAGCTTAACATGTGAACACGTTAAGACGTGAGGTGTGAAGACTGAACATGTGAAAAAGTGAAAATGCGAAGCCGTAAAGACGTGAAAACGTGGAACCATGAAGACGTGAATACGTGAAACTTGACGTGAAGACGTGAAAACTCGAAGATGTGAAGGCTGATTGCTGGTGGTCCATACATCCACAAATTGTGTTCTACTACTGGTTGTCTGTGGTACATACACCCACAAGTTGTCTTCTACTACTGGTTGCCAGTGGTACATACACCCCCAACTTGTGTTCAAGTACTGCTTGCTAGTGGTACATATATCCCAACGTGCATCCAAGTGCTGCTTTCTGGTGGTACGTACACCCACAACCTGTGTTCTCAAGTACTGCTGTTGTTCCAGGTTTCCAAATGAAAATACGCCAAGTCTCCCAACTTCCGCCCGCAGGCACGAGTCGAATGATCATAATCAGGAATCATCTGTTGCCACCATCACAGGAACCAGGTGCTGTTTGTTTGTTTAGCGAGCTGTTACCGGAATCTCTGGCTCTTACCATTATTTTTTGCTGCGAGCAGATTTTTACCTGGAAATCCCCTGTAATCCGCCGCTGATGGCACAGGTAACTGATTCCGCTTGGCGGATGATTGGTTCAATTACTTTACCTTGCTTCCGGAATATGGGCTTTGTGTATGGCCGACATACACGACTGCCGAGATTATTGTATGGTTTTAAATTTAAAAAATATTTACAAACAAGAGTTAACAGGGGGCTCCAGGGGTGGGTTCAGATTGAGTATATACCAGAACCCCTTCTCCAACACACACACATCCCTCCCCCGCACAGAAAGTCAATGTTATCACACTTTATGCTTTCACCCGGTTTATGCAAACTAGAATTATTAATGGCTATGGACATCATTTATTTATAGCGTAACATTTCCATGCAACTTTTGTTTTAAAAACAACTCACAATAAAAAACAAAAACATCACCGCTTACATACTTAATTTCAAGATAGTTACCCGTATGTTTACAAAGTTTGCGTACAGTAGTACTTCTGCAAAGGAAATAATTATGAAATAGCGTTTCGTGACGTAATTATGTCCATTTATTTGCATGCATAATGTTGTATTTATATACCAAACAAAAGATTACAAGTGCACTGTGCGTTGCTGTGTCACACGTGCAATTAATGCGAGGAACTGCACGTCTGAATGCCCGCTAAGTTGTTATTATTATTTTTTTTTTTTTGGTCATTTTTTGTTTATCAATTCAATCTGGGTACCTTAAAAGTTAAGAACACGGGGGATTTGTTTTTATAGAAATAATGTATGATCCAACAATAACGGGGAGACGTTACTGGTTGCTTGCGGTTGAAACTCTGCAAAAGTTTCTTACCTAAGAATTTCAGCGTAACCATAGCGAGTTTTTGCTCAACATTGCTCAGAGCTCATGAATCCGCCTTGTGTTGAGTTTTCATAGAAATCTTACTAACTAACACACATATTCTGGTGAGGGACTGAGATTACTCTCTTATGACCCCGGCGAGTAAATTGCCTATCAACTCCATCTGTTGAGCTGAGCCATATAACATTTTCCTCACAAAGGGTCCTCCAACCGCCCTGGCTTCCCCCGGGAGATCTAGTGAGGGACATTCGGTCAACAGGTGCTCTAGGGTCTCAGGGGCCAGGGCCTACTAAATAGTCCAAATATATATATTTTTTAAATCTCTTCTGCAGGCGGTGTAAGCCAGTTCAGAAGACAGCCGAAATGTGAGCTGGGCAGCTGCTACCCGGCCACCGGCGATCTTTTGATCGGCCGCGAGCTCAACTTGACGGCGTCGTCGACGTGCGGCCTGGACGCCCCGCAGCGCTACTGCGTGGTCAGCTACCTGGAGAAAGACACGAAGTGCTTCACCTGCGACTCCCGCCAGCCGTGGAGCGCCCGGGTGGTCGAGAACAGCCACCGCATCGAGAACATCGTGTCGTCCTTCAAGGACAGGACCCAGCGCTGGTGGCAGGCCGAGACCGGCAAGGCCAACGTGTACATCCAGCTGGACCTCGAGGCCGAGTTCCACTTCACCCATCTCATCATGACCTTCAAGACCTTCCGCCCCAAGGCCATGCTCATAGAGAGGTCCTACGATTTCGGCCGCACCTGGAAGGTGTACAGGTACTTTGCTCAGAACTGCGACAGGTCGTTTCCCGGGGTGACCAAGCGGGTGGTGAACAGCCTGTCCGATGTGATATGCGATGAGCAGTATTCAGCAGAGACGCCGTCCACCGCTGGAGAGGTTCGTATGCTCATCGTTTATATTAAAACAGACACACAACCAGGGTTTAACCGGGTGCAGTATAATCTTTACAATGGGTCCGGGTATTTTAGATGAAATAACCGGTAGCTCCAAGTGTTACAAAAAACACAAGGGGTGATAAGGGGAGAGACTGCAATCAGGTGAGCACAATAGGAAATCAGTAAAACAAAGTAAAATTTAACCTGAAGAAAGGAACGCAGCAGAACAACGAACGTGTCGGCAGGAAGCCTTCAGCGAACAAACAGAAAAAAAACACAACAGAATACGATTTAAAAATAGCACTTAGCTGAGAAGTAGTATCCAAGAAGAAAGCAAATGAATTCACAAGAGAGCAGATATGAGTGGCCGACAAGTATAAACTGAGTCGATCCCAAGCTTGCGGGCTGTAGTTCTTCAATCCCCGGCAAGCCTTATGGTCAAGCAAACGCTTCGCCATCACCCCGGGTGGATGGGACTCACTTACCTTGGATGGTAACCCTGCTAGTGCCAAGATGCATCATTCACAGCTTGTGTTGTGAGAGGCGATTTGCTATCTCGGGAACCAGCAGCCTATCCTCCTAAATAAAAAAAATCTCAGAGATTTCGTCCTGCGAAGTCCATACCATCGTCACATTCTGACTGACGCATCCAAAATTTAAAATAAATTTAAAAAATACAGTACTATCCTCCAACTACTCTTCATCATTAGCGCCAGGGTGACGCGAAGGAAGCACTCACACGGGCGTAAATATTGAGGGGCTCCAAAATCGTCTTAAGATACTACCTTAATAGTGAATCCTACAATGATATCCCTCGTACTTCACAAAGACAAGAGGCGCCAAAATTACCTTGTCACTGATCCACCCCGGGTGGCCCCATTATATATACATTGATGGGCGCCATTTTCGTGGTTCGCCCCGGTAACCACTTTCCATTGACCACGCCCCTTGGTTATGCATCAAATTCTCCCCTTGGTTATGCATCAAATTCTCCCCTTGGTTATGCATCAAATTATCCCCTTGGTTATGCATCAAATTCTCCCCTTGGTTATGCATCAAATTCTCCCCTTGGTTATGCATCAAATTATCCCCTTGGTTATGCATCAAACTCTCCCCTTGGTTAAGCATCAAATTCTCCCTTTGGTTATGCATCAAATTATCCCCTTGGTTATGCATCAAACTCTCCCCTTGGTTAAGCATCAAATTCTCCCTTTGGTTATGCATCAAATTATCCCCTTGGTTATGCATCAAATTCTCTTCTTGGTTATTCATCAAATTCAACCAAGTACAGAGCTATGAAAATCACCATTGTGGCCCCATAATCCTCACAAAGCTACTCAGCTGTTTCAGACAAGTTTCGTGAAAATAATCATGGTGCTCTTAGTGATCTCATCACATTTACCGAACGCTATAACAATAAAGAAAGGACTCTGCTGTAGTCTTAGTCCAATGCTTTTAACGGTACAATGATTTCTGTTTGAACCAGGTCATCTTCAGAGTCCTGCCTCCCTTCATCAGTATCCCGGACCCTTACAGCGAGGCTGTCCAGGATCTCCTCAAGTTGACCAATCTCAGAATCAACTTCACTGAGCTGCACACTTTGGGTAAGTCTCACTGGGGGTCAATCTCAATTTGGGTAATTCTCACTTTGGGTCGATTTAACTTTGGGTTAGTCTCACTTTGGGTCGATTTCACTTTGGGTAAGTCTCACTTTGGATAAGTGTCACTTTTGCTCTATTTCACTTTGGGTAAATCACACTTTTGCTCTATTTCACTTTGGGTAAATCACACTTCAGGTAAGTCTCACTTTGGGTAAGTCTCCTTTTGGGTACATCTCACTTTGTGTAAATCACACTTTAGGTAAACCATACTTTAGGCAAGTCACCCTTTTGGTAAATCTCACTTTGGGGATATATCACACTACTGGTCAAGTCTATCACACTACTGGTCAAGTCTATCACACTACTGGTCAAGTCTATCACACAACTGGTCAAGTCTATCACACTACTGGTCAAGTCTATCACACTACTGGTCAAGTCTATCACACTACTGGTCAAGTCTATCACACTACTGGTCAAGTCTATCACACTACTGGTCAAGTCTATCACACTACTGGTCAAGTCTATCGCACTACTGGTCAAGTCTTCGCACTACTGGTCAAGTCTATCGTACTACTGGTCAAGTCTATCACACTACAGGTCAAGTCTATCACACTACTGGTCAAGTCACAATGTCGTGTTCAAATGTTAACGTTTCTGCTAATCCTTAGGCGTGTTCTCCCGCTGACCCTCTCAAGGTCACCCGTTGACCCTCTCAAGGTCACTCGTGTTTGACTGCCGGTGCCGCCACCGTGTGCCGCGTGTAGACGTGTACATGTACTTTATTGCGGCGGCGCTGTCAGCGGTGTTTTCGGTTTTCACCTTCCCGCGGGCCAATGTGTCAGTCTGTTTGTGATACGCTACCGCAGACATCACACGCTGTGTGTTTGTGGCTTGTTCAAAAACATAACACAAGACATGTTGTTAACATGACATGTTCCCCGTATGTCATGTACAACTGTCATGCGTCATTTCGGTTTGCGCTACTTCGATATACTATTTTTAAAAAAAATTGTTGGTCAGATTTTTATTTCATTTTTTTTTTTTTTGTTTGTAATCCTCTCACAAATCCTACCCATTACTTTGCCAAGCGCCCCCCCCCCC
>CAXITT010000275.1:693470-750226 GCA_964033795.1 Lymnaea stagnalis
CCCCCCCCCCCCCCAATCCCCATCCCTTTTCCCCAATTTAGCATATCTGTGATTACTTGAACCTTAAAATAACCATTGACAGATTTTCACCGTGGGCTTCGCGCCGTGGTCTTGTTCTAGACACTTATCTAGTCACTAACTTCAAATACTTCTAACTGAAGAGTGGGTATTTATAAAGCAAACTACCCTTTTAAACAGAAAATCTGAAAGCTTATGTTACCATGTTTTCGACAACAACCGCCAGCCTGTGAAGTATCCCCTGCACCGTGTTTATCAACGTAGCCCTTTGAATGCAGCACTTGATATCCTTTGAGTGAATGTAAATAGTCTCGTCTCGTTTGATCGATGGGATTTCAGCTATACAAGGGAAAACAAAACATACCAAAAAAAAGCATTACTATGTTGACTCTTACATCACAACAGTTGACTTTTTGTTTTTGTTCCAAGTGTTAGACATTTGATTGGGGGGGGGGGCGCACACGTTTTAATCTACCTGGGAACTTATCATTGCCGCATTTATTATGGACATTTGTTGGGACGTTTGAGCTGTAAACAGGAAATTTAAACAACCCCTTAAAAAAAGTCTTTCCCATAAATCCTTTGTATGCATTTTTTTATTAGTTTATTTTTATATGAATACTCTAATGACCCACTCGGTTTTACACCGAAGAATTTTCATCAACTATTACAGTAAAAAAAAAAAAAAAAAAAAAAAAACAATATTACGCACCAAAAGCAGTTGCGATATTTATACGAATTTCATTTAGCGCATCATCAGGAAATCACTTTCCCTACATATTCCCCTTGAAAAAAACGGGAAAGAACTGGGGTTTTTTTGTTTTATTTTGGGGGTGGAGATCGAATTGAATATTTATATAGCTCTTGTATCCATGCTACTTTCACATGCTCACAGCGCTATGATGTTCTTAAATCTGTTCAAATAAAAAAAGGATTTACATGTTTCTTAAATGATTTTTTTATAATTTTCAATGTCCCTCAAAGTTGGGGCAAACTGTTCCATAATTTTGGCGCTATCGCTTCAAAAGAGCGCACTCCGTGATGAAAATTTGAAAGAATGTGTTGTCATTGGAAAAAAAAGAGTCTATGTGCCAAGTTTCAGCTCGATAGATTGACGGGAAGTGCGTCAATTAGCCGTCCGAAGATTTTGCCACCCAGCCAGAAACACGCGAACAAAAGGGGAGTTAATATAAAGGATTTAAAAACAAAATAATGTATTTAACTTGAGAACGTTGTTCCGTTTTATGCACGTGTCCTGCCTTTCATCTGTTTAATACTTTTATTATTTGTCTACTTTGTTTGATTACATGTATTACTAGTCTAGTTTGTTTAGTTTCATGAATTGCTAATCTCAATAGAGCAAAAATGTTAACCTCAGGTAGCTTTGACCAAAAAATTAATTAATATGAGTAGGAGATATCTCATTAAATTGTATCAAGTACTAGAATTTTCACAACAGTTTTTTCCCCCCCAAAGACTCAAAAATTAGCTTAAATAAGTTTGAGTGTTGAACAGAGACACAGAGAAACTCTGAACCTTTATCAACAATCAAAGTATACAAGTGTGTGGATTGTGTAGCTTTATTTTGTGTTAAGATTCGTCATCGGGGTTAAGAGAGTTGAATTAAATAAATGGAAACATCTCTTCCCTAGGTGACACTCTCCTGGACACCCGTCAGGAGATCAAGGAAAAGTATTACTACGCCCTCTACGATGTCACTGTAAGAGGCAGCTGCTCTTGTTATGGTCACGCATCCAGGTGTTTACCTGTTCCAGGGTACAATCGTAGTGAGGAGACCAATAGGGCTATGGTAAATGCTCTTATTATGTAGAAACAAATATATTATCAAACATGTCTCAGAGAACAGAATACAGCCAGGTTTCAGATTAAAATGGTACCTTTTTGTTGTTGTTGTTGTTTTTACACCAATATGGCCGAGGTCTTCCGATTTCAGGAAGGCTTTGTTGTTGTTTTTTCCTAACTAAGATGACGCCCATTGTACAGGGCTTCTGAACATGGATGGGGATGTCCCAATTTAAATTTGAACTTCAACCACTAAGCTGTGAGGCAGGCAATGCCATCAACCACTAAGCTGTGAGGCAGGCAATGCCATCAACCACTAAGCTGTGAGGCAGGCAATGCCATTGTGGGACCAGGCAATGCCATCAACCACTAAGCTGTGAGGCAGGCAATGCCATCAACCACTAAGCTGTGAGGCAGGCAATGCCATCAACCACTAAGCTGTGAGGCAGGCAATGCCATTGTAGGACCATCCAGCTTTGCTGCACATAATAAACAATTTTAAGCAGAATTGCAAAAATGTGTTGCAAAAAAGCACATCTTTACTTCCCGTACTACTGCAATGTAAACCAATTGCGTGCGAAAAATTATTGTATTTTAATTTTTTTTAAATTATATTTGTAGGTGTTACCCAACCTTTTAGCATGAGCGTAAAAAAAAGCTGTCAGTACAAAAATAAATGCATGAAGATTTTTTAATAAACATTGATTTTTAAAATGTATTTTTATAGAAGAGTTAAAAAGAAAAACATGTTAAATATGAGAGTCTAATTCAATAATTAAATGGGAGTACAGGAGACTAGGTAGCCTCAGATAGGAGCTTTTAGAAATGTCTTGTAACTGTGGCCTTGAACTTCTCCATTATTTTAGCCAGTTCAACTGCCCTTTTTTCTCCATTCATTCTCACCATGATAATTTTTTCCCACCTAGGTCCATGGAATGTGTGAATGTGCCCACAACACTAAAGGTTTCAACTGTGAGATGTGCGAGGACTTCTATCATGACCATCCCTGGAAGCCAGCCCGACGAAATCAGCCAAATATATGTAAAAGTATGTCCCCCATGCCTTTTCTTATCAATTCAAAGACAAATTTTGTATATTTTTAAAAAATCCATTTTCAATGTTAAATGTCTGTTACATAATTTGGTTCAGGCACAATGTTCTTAAAGTCACAGTGATATGAAATCACTGTATTGTATTGTTATTAATGTTAGTTTTCATTTGAAAAAAGTACCTGATCACGGATTTGTTAAAAACATTTTCTGACAAGCTGTCAGTTGTTTAACCCTTTCTATCAACCTCCAAAAAAACCCAAAAAACTCAAGAATGCAACTGCAACAATCATGCCACCGAGTGCCACTTTGATGCCGCCCGGTTTCAAGCCTCTGGGGAGTTGAGCGGCGGAGTGTGTGACAACTGCATGCACAACACAATGGGAGTCAACTGCCAGGACTGCAAGCCATTCTACTACCAGGATCCAACCAGGGACATCAGAGATCCAGAAATTTGCCAGCGTAAGTTTAAGTCTAAGTCTTAAGTATCAATGTTAAAAAAACAAACCTGCAACAGTGTACAACAATATACAACAACGTACATGTTTTCATGATTTGCTCTTTTACTTGGCTTCTTCTTCAGCTGTGGACTTGGTTATTGAACTGTTGAGTACAGCGATTCTGTATTTAAAACTGATATCCAAATCATTTAAAAACCATAAACACATCCATGTTTTAACAGTGTTAATGCTGCTTTATTTTTTTGCAAATGTTCCAGCCTGTGATTGTGACTCCTTTGGCTCCCAGCGCAATGGTCTCTGTGAGCAGGTCACGGATGAAATTGGGGGTACTGTTGCCGGAAGATGCTTGTGTAAACCATTTGTGACAGGAGCCAGGTGTGACCGCTGTAAAGAAAATTACTGGAACCTTCAGCAGGACAATCCTCTCGGCTGTGAACGTAAGTCTTTATTCAAATACCGTAGGAAGAATTCTGTTTTTAATACTTAGGCTTAGATGGATGGATGATGTGGAAAAATATATAAAGCAGCTGGGAATCCAAGCATTGAAAAGAAAAGCATTAGTTAGGTCTGAGTAGAAGGAAGTAGTGAGCCAGGCCAGAGCACTACATGGGCTGTAGTGCCAAAGCGATGGATGGATGGATGTTTTTAATAAGCTTTTATAATATTCAGAAATAGTTTTAAACATTTGGTAGAACTTAAATATCTAGTCGTAGGAGATTTTTAACAGATTTATTTTCTTGATTTCAAAAACGCATCCTAACAATTGAAACCACCCGCCTTCTACCTTTTATGTAGCATGCACCTGTAACCCAGATGGAACTTTGCCTGATGTTGGATGTGACATGGAACTTGGTCTGTGCAGGTGTAAGAGATATGTCACCGGGAAAAACTGTGAACGCTGCTATGTAAGTTCAAGTTTTGTGTCTGTGTTCATACTTGTGTCCCACTCGTTAGTAAAAATGAACATCTTTTCTGTTCAGTAAAATTTATTGGATTAAAGACATTTAACTAATGAATAATAAAGCTTAGATTTTAATTTTTAAAGATATGTAATTAATGGAATTCTATAAGATTATTTTTTTATTATATATTTGAGAAGATCATATCAAAATTAGTGTCTTTCATACGGAATTATTAAGTGGTAGATTTATGCCTGTATTATTTTAGCTATTTCTTTAATTTTACATTTATTTCTCAGCATGGTTACTATGGAATGAGTGCGGAAGACAAGTATGGCTGCAAACGATGTAACTGTGACCTCGGCGGTGCTCTAAAACACAGCTGTGATGATGAAACTGGGCAGTGCGAGTGCCGGCCTCACATTCGTGGCAAGCAGTGCAATGAGGTGTGAAGCAGGTCTTTTTTCAAACTTAAATAGAACCAGTTTTCTCAATAAGTAATTTTGTGCTGAAATTGCTATTTGGATTTGTTTCTCTTGATAACACGTGGCATGTTTGAACATTTGTCGTAAAAAGCTATACTCCCACTCACTGCATCCTCAGTAATGTATTTTTTTACTTTGCCTCTCATGAATTGTCTGGTTGAAAAAATGTGTAAATATCATATTGACCCAAAACATATGTCATGTCAGGATTAACTTAGGATTGGGAAATATATTTTCTTTATTGGTAATTTATTACAGACTTGTGTAAACAAATACCAGCAGCTGTCAAGCTTTTTTTGGAAGGATTATTTTTTTTAAATATACTGATAATATTATAACTCACACTCAAGAACTCAACAGCTACTCATACCTCACAATCATTCCAACGAAAATCTTGCTATAGACTAGTTTTAAGGAAAAACAAAAAAACTCAAACAAGGATTTTCAAGACTGAAAATAAATATGTACAATTGAATGAAAAAACAACAAATTTCAATTTTTTTGGATCAGTAAAAGTATCTTATCGTATCTTATCTTATTAAATTACAATATGATGGAGAATCAAAATGTTTAACACTTTAAAAGAAATTAGATTTTTTTAACCTCACTTAAACATCATTAAATACTGGGTGGGAAACATAACATGTTATTTTGTGGTATACCCAAACATAGTTACGGCAAAGTGTTCCAGTGTAAGAGCAAAGCAGTAAAATGTTGAGTGTGGGAGAAATTAATTTTGCCTCATTTTTTTTATGTTCTGTAGCAGTTCATCTTGAGAGAAAATAAAGAAGTTTTTATTGTATTCTAACTTGCCATGACTTTCAAATTCTTTCCTATATTCAGGTGGAACCTGGCTACTTCTATGCCCATTTGGACTATTATCTCTTTGAAGCTGAATATGGACGTGGCATTGGGGTAAGATTCTCTGTAACAGCATTGCAGAAACATTGAGAACTATAACATGTAGGCCTATAGTTTAGACATCTGGCTGTGGATCGGTATACAATTTGTGTGCACCATACCATATATCTAAAATTTACTGACTTTATAATTTATCAAAGTTAAACAAGCTGATGAAATAAATTATGTTCTAACTTTTCTTGGGGGAGGAGGTTTCCAGTGTGTGGGAAATCTGTCTTTGACCCCACAGCCATGCTTTAGATACAAAAGATTAAAAGATGTATAAATGGACTTCTTTGGAATTCTACATTATTAGACGAATTTTATATGTGGGAAATAAATTTATATTAAATTTATATCTGAATTTTTAAGATATCATTGTAGTTGTTTTTCCAAAGACATTTTTTTTTTTTAAAATAAATCTGAATTTTTGTAATGTTAAACATTTCAGAATGCTCGAGTCTACATAAGAGAACCATATCCTAATATCACAGTAAATTACTGGACAGGGTCTGGATACATGAAAGTCATGGAAGGAGATAGCATTGAGTTCACTGTATCTGACCTGCCTTTCAGCACTTACTATGACATTGTCATCAGACATGAGCCTAGAGTTAGTAAAGTTTTTTCTGTTCACTGTCAACATTTAACCTTGTTTTCACTGTAAGATACTGTAGGAAAATGTCCTGAAGATAGAGTCTTTTAAAACTCTATGTGCTATGTGGATAGAATATTATGTTAATAGGAAGTTCCTAGCTGGAGTTAGATAATAAAAAAAATAATAGAATAAAATAATATAGTTTACAATTCTAACTGATTTCGGCTCTAAATAACATTTACTTATACAATGAAGAAGATTAAAAGCCATTTTAAGTTTAAGAAAGAGTAACATGTTAAAAAAAGCCATGCCATTGTAATAAATAGCAATAATGACTAAAGCTCGTCAATGATAGGAATATTTAATAAACTTAGTAGAAAATAAAAGTTTACTTACTAAAAATGCAGCACAAAGAATCGCACAAACGGATTTGTAATTACGGTTTACTACTCTAAAGTAGTTATTACCAAACTACACTTTCTTAGTCTTATTATTAACCAATGACAGCAATGAAACCTGAGATCATTTTTTATATTTAGATGGCCAATGAGATTTAAGCTTCCTGTTGTCCAATGTTGAATTCATTGCACCACCAGTTTTGAACATATGCAAAATTATTTCTCTTCTAAATCGAGTCAAAAACCATACAAATCACCTGTAGGGCCATTCATCTCTGCAAAAGTATAAAAGCCATACAAAGTATGGGTAAACTGTACAGGTTGCCATGTATGGAATCATCAAACATCTTGTCATTCCAGATTAAACTAAATCCTGTTATAGTTATGGTGTTGTAAAGTAACACTAATAATGCAGAAATAAATGTAAATAATTATTTCTTAAATGCATTCATCAAGACCTAGAATCTGATATAGAATATATGTTTATTTCAGCCGTAAACCTGTATTTCAACATTATTTTAATAAGTGTGTTTGTCGATATTCAAACATTTTACCACTATTTATGTCTGCAATCAATTAATATTTATTTGGCGCATTTGTAAATATTTCATGCAACAGGGGGTCAAAAGGTAAGCCAGAGAATATATTTTGAGCATTTGTTTTAATTTTAAAAATTAAATTTGGTTTAGCCTCATGTTATGGGCCTACATCCTTATTAGTAAGGAATGTAGTAACTGAATGTTATGTGTCATAAGTGGTGAGATGTCGGTAATTATGAAGAATTTGTGAAATGTTTTTTTAAAGATGTGTTTCTGAGAATGTTTAGGGTGGGGGGAAATACATTTCAAGCCATGGGAAATGCCTGGATCTGGAGATCCACTTTGGCCAAATTTGTGTTTTTCTCATATGAGCTAAATAAATTTAAAAAATAATCATTTTGCCCTGCGGCTAGGTCGGTTATGATTATTTAATTTAATTTTTATTGGTGCAAAAAACATTACCCTCTTTTCTGTGCACAGTGCATAAGATAGCTTTTCTCATTACATGAATACATTGTGTTGAGTGTTAATTTATTTGATGTCTGAATGTTGTGCAATGTATTATTATTGAATAATCAGACCTAGACATGGGTGGGAAACCTTTTTCCAAAATAGAATGAAAAGTAAAATTATTCATTCTATATATAAATCATAAGGCCCTACTATTAAATAAAATTTAATAAAGAAATCGCTTTTTAAACATATTTTAATTGCCAAAGTCTAATTTTTTAAAATTTGATTGTTGCTTTTGTTATTTTTAAATGCTTTACTGCTATAGTGGGCAACCTTTTTGCAAAGAGGGCCGAATTGGATTATTTGTTCTTTGTTGTATTGTATGATAATTTTTAATATACTTCATTAAAGATGGGCCTTAAATATGTATTCCTCGTTCAGTTCCCAAATAAGAACGGAAATACTTTTTTATTTTATTCGCTATGATAATTTTTAGTTTGACAGTTTTACACTGTGTTTATTAATTTTCTAAGACTTGTACAGAAAATCAGGCACAAATTTTATTTACATTTTACGAGAACATTAATCCAGTTATCAGAAGATCTTGCAAGTTGCATGAAACATTTCAAGGGGCTGAAAGTTGCCTATCCCTACTTTACAGCAGGCACCAAAGTTTTTTTTTTTTAAATTTCATGGTTTTCTTATTTTAAAAAAATCGAATAAAGAGTTTCTTTACTTTATTGTATCACACATTCATATGTAAAGGAATTCCTTCATCTCAGTTGACTTTAGAATTTTTGATTTTTGGGAAAAGTAGACAACTCTCAGGATCATCCTGTTTTTTATTCAGTGCTTAGTAACAAATAAAAAACATCCTCAAATTAATTTTGCAACAGTTGGTGTCTTTATCCTAATCAAAAGACCATATTTATTTATTTGAGTCTCTAAATATCCCTGTGTTATATCAGATGCCAGAAGTTTTTGAAGATGTCCGGGTGTCAGTCATCAGACCAGGCCAGGTTGACCCAGATGGTCTTTGTGGTGACTTTAAGCCTAGAGATGACCTCAAGTCAGTCTCTCTACAACCAGGTAGGGAGAAGTGTCATTCTGCAGTAGTGTTTACCTGCTTAGCTGTCATAAAAAAAATAGTAGAAAACCTCAAGCTGTTTAAACAGCAGTTGCTTGAGATAGAGCTTAGGCAATACACATTTGTTTTCCTATTCCAAATTTTGGGGATGGACCTCTTTCCATTTGAAATAAAGGCTAAATCCGAGGACGGCTGCCACTGCGTCTTTTGTGTCTTTATTACAGTTGCAGTGAATTAGGGTTTAGGTTAGGTTGAGGGATAGATTTTAGGGTTCAGGTTAGGCATAGGGATCGATTTAGGGTTCAGGCTAGGCGTAGGGATCGATTTAGGGATACATTCGTGAACTTCGATAAAATAGTGGCAGGTGTCCCCATTGTTTAGCGAAATAAAATAGTAAATATTTAGATTTTTATTCTACCATTTTGATATTGTTTTTTTTAATTTTTAAACTGTTAAAATCATGGTTGTCCAAACTGCAATGATGCATACTGTTAGAACAAATGTGACCTGCACTCTCTAAGCAGGACAAGCATCACTTCTCTGTTTACAGTGTTTAACTATTATTGGGAAGTTTGAAAGTCAATTCTTTCTAGAAAAAATGATGCAGAAATTGTTTATCCAAGTCACACAGTAAACATTTTTTAAAAACCTGTTACCCATTCTAGCACTTTGCGCAGGAACTATCAGATTAAATGTTTTAGTCCTCCTTGGATTCATCAGAATTTTGCAGTATCGATATGAGTCAAGTTCTCAGTCAGATCGGTGTTTGCCACGACTAAATAATATGTCATTGCCCGGCCAAAGGAAATAAATAAGTAAATAAGTTGATAATTGTTCATCTTCATTCCAGGAGCACGCCATGAGGTTGTATCCCCACCATCCTGCCTAGAGCAAAACACACAGTACACCATCCGTGTGGACTTTAACACCTACAAAACAGGAGAGTCCAACCCAGAAGCTACTTTGATGATTGACTCGGTAGGTGGTGAATTTTAACTGCAGTATCACATAATTTCAGGGTTGAGAGTGTGGTACAGCGTAGATTGACTGTTCCTCAATAAAAAATAAATTCTCTATTTGTGCACACAATTTAAGTCCCATTTTTTAATTTAAAAAAAAATTTTAATTCAAATTTAAATGGTGCAAAAACAAAGGACTGCGTTCAAGCTCTGTGAAGGAAATGGTAGACACAAGGTAAGTTGCAGCTTAAAATAGAAATACAGGACAATAAATGGAGTATATTTTGGCTAAAAGCCTTCCTCAGCAGACAGGACCAATGAAGAAACAGCAAGAAATTAACAGTAATTAAAAAAAATGGGTGATGTTAACGGCAACTCCAAAAGGTTAAGTTTTTAAAATTATTTTCTGTTTCTTATTGTTTCTTTATTTGTCCCATCTGCTGAAGAAGGCTCTTAGCCTAAAAGTTCTTCTTTTATTGTCCTGTTATCATATTTTAAACTTCCTCATATCTTGTTCTACTATTTTCAGATTTTAAGCTCATAATCCATAATCCTGCAATTTTCCAAAGAGCTGATGTTCTATTCATAACAATTAAGCTGATTATTTTATTGAGTTATCTTCATTTCAATCATCACCACTCCAAACTTATTGACATTTTATCGTCTTTTTCAGATCCTGCTAGTCCCCACCACTAAATACATTCCCATTTACCAAGGAGGTGGCCTTCCAGAATACATGAAAAATGAATTCTTGAACAACAGATGTGATATCCATCAGCTGCCTTCAGTTAAATCACCTTTGTCTAAAGAATGCCAGAAGCACACCTTCTCTATATCGGCAGTCTTTCACAATGGGGCATTGGGTATGTTGACTTCCTCAAGGGCTGAATATCTCATTTGGTCATTCAGAGACACCTGAAATCCAGCATTGGTTTTGTAAAATTTAGAATCGTATCCTGACATTAAAATTCAAGAACGAGCAAAATAACTAAATTAATTCTAGAGATGGGCAACCTTCAGCCCCTTTCTAATTCACCAGGCCCAGAATTACTTTAAATAATACCTCTCATTGTAAAGGAGTTCTTTTTTTAAAATCCATCAAGGGGAACTTGAGAACTACGATATTTGATATTTCTAAAGAAGTATTATGATATCTAAAATATACTTAATATTTATTTTGGAATGTTTGTTTTTTTTTGTTTTTTTTTAGAACATAAATTTTTCTTACTCTGAATAAATCCACCATATAAACAATCTGCAAAAAAAATAATTTTCCTAGTCTCATGTGGAATTCTCTAACTAGCTTAATTCTTCTTCTTCTGCCTTTTTACCGTCTGGGGCATAGGCCATCCACAAGAATTTTCCATTCATCATGGTCATGTGTTTTCTTTTCCAGTTGCTTCAAGGTGTATCCTATATTTTGCATGTCTACCTCTAGCTCACGTCTCCATGTATTCTTTGGCCTTCCACTCTTTCTTTTTCCCTGTGGATTCCATGTTAGAGACAGTCTGAGTGATGCTATGTGGGGGTTTTCGGAGAGTATCCCCTATCAACCTCCATCTTCTTAAACAACCCTATAAACAAAGTTTTTCACATAAATCCTTTATAAAATGTATTATTGGGCAACGGTGAGTGGGGCTGAAAATTGGACGAAACATGCAGGCAAATAGAGTCCCAATTAGTGCCGCTGCCCCCCCCCCCTCTCCCCCAGCTCGAAATCGCATATTTTTTTCATGCCCCTGAACTAAATTAATATTCTAATGGCCCATCTACTTTTACCCTGCAGATTTATTTCACCATATATTTCAGAAAATAAAAGAAAATAATACGCACCAAATGCACTATATATTATTTTTAAAGGAATCTCTTTTAGCGTTGTTACAAGAAATTTTATTTTATGAAATCAGTGTCAACATATTTCCAGGCAAAATTGATTTTTGGGGGTTAGGGCTGACAATTTGATAGAATGTATTGTTATGGGCAATGAGTCTATGTGCCAAGTTTCAGCTCGATAGGTTGATGTGAAGTGGGTCAATTAGCAAACTTTGCCAAAGACTTTACCAGCCAGCCACAAACAAAAGCAAAGTTAATATAAAAGATTTAACAGGCTGCTGATTTACTTTAAGAAACCATTTTAAAAGGTTACTTTATCTGGGAGTTTAAATTTTTATCATGCAAATGTTATACATTTTTTTAAAAATATTTTTTTTTTGCTACAGATTGTGAGTGTGATAGAACCGGCTCAACTAGTCTGGAGTGTAACCCAAGTGGTGGACAGTGTGAGTGCAAGCCTAATGTGGTCGGACGCAAGTGTGACCAGTGTGCTCCAGGCACTTTCGGCTTTGGACCCAATGGTTGCGCTCGTAAGTTTGAAACGTTTAATTGCTGACATTAAAAATCTGGCTAAACCCACAACATTGTTTCGTCTTTGATAATTCCAAATCATATCTGAGAGTGGAGTCCATCAGCATGTACTACATTTTATTTACGAATTTTAATGTTTCATTTTGCATAGTTGTGTGCTTGATCAATGTTTTATTCCCATGAAGTGTCCAGTAAGTGAATTAATTGACTATAGCTAAAAGTTTTTTTTTTAAATGTTTTAATTTTTTTTTAAATAACTTAGAGCTATAGTCAATTAAATTAGTGTATTAATAGACTATAGCTCAAAGTAATTTTTAAAAATAAAAATTCTAGACACAATTAATCCTAAATACAGTGATTGAATAAAAGACTTAATTTTGATCATTTACACTCTTAGATTAAATATCATAATGTTTCATAGTTAGCTTGGAGATGAGAGTAGGAAAATATGTAACTGTGACCCTGATTCTCTTTCAGCATGCAACTGCCATGAGTTTGGTGCCAAAGACAACTTTTGTAATGAAGTGACCGGTCAGTGCACGTGTAACCAGAATCTGGCCGGGCGGACCTGCGATCAGTGCCGGGTTGGTTTCTGGGGATTCCCACAATGTCGTCAGTGCCAGTGTAATGGAAATGCTGACACCTGTGAACCCCTCACTGGCATTTGTATCAACTGCAGGGATTTCACCCATGGGGATTATTGTGACAGGTGAGTTTACCTGTGCCATGCTGCCATTATTGTGACATTTAAGTTTACCAGTGCCAGGCTTCTATTAATGTGACAGGGGAGTTACACCAGGTCGGGCTGCCATTATTGTGACAGGTGAGCTTACCTGTGCCAGGCTGCCATTATTGTGACAGGTGAGCTTTCCTGTGCCAGGCTGCCATTACTTGATGACCCAGTGGACATGCAGCATTAAAAAGGGACTCCTTTATTTATCTCATGATTGGTGACTTGAAGCCTAAACTTGATATTTTTTTAAAGGATGACGATCATGGGTTGGAGTTTAAGCAAATATAATAAGACTCTTTGTAAACGAATTATTAAAGTAATAAAAATATTGGGTCAAGTAATAAGACAATAATATTATCCTTGATGCTTCCTTATAGGATTTCAATTATACATATTTTGACTGTAATAAGGTGATGACCAATAAGATCTGGGCGATGATATGCTTAAAGTGATATTGAAATTCTCAGATGATATTGTATGCAAAAGAAAATAATTTTTTAACTGAATCTGAGAGATCCTTAGCAGAAAGAAAGGTTCATGAACTCTTTAAATTTAGCATACTGCACATAGTTTTTTCAAAAATATTGATTTCAGATGCACCCGTGGCTACTATGGAGACCCTCGCATTGGTGTGCGTGTCCCATGCAAGCCCTGTATGTGTCCTGGTGGTCCAACTAGTTCTGTGCAGCACGCAGACATCTGCACGTTTGATCCTCGATCACAGGAAGTTTATTGCAACTGTCGACAAGGATATGCAGGTAAATTTAGCTTTGGTTAAGTTGTTTTTTTTCTCCAACCAAGATATTCACGTAAATTTAACATTTGTGACCATTTTTTTTCCAAACTATTGAATTTTTTTTACAAAAAAAAATATTTTATTTTTAATAATAGGATAATGATTGTCTCACATGTAACAAAATAGATTATATATATCTGTACCTGACTGATGATGTCTGTTCCCAGGCAGTAAATGTGACTCCTGTATTGACAATTACTTTGGCAACCCTGCTGAGTTTGGTGGAGACTGCCAGCCTTGCGTGTGCAACAACAATATCAACATCGATGACCCTGGCAGCTGTAACGGCCTTACTGGCCAGTGTCTTAAGTGTCTCTACAACACCGAAGGGTTTGCCTGTGAGAACTGTGTGGCCAACTATTATGGCGATGCCACAAAACAGAACTGTGTTCGTAAGTATATCTGAATTAATGTTGAGGTGGGGGGGTTGTATTTTAGTGTATTTGTAGTGATCGAAAAGCTTGGGTTATTTTGTGTAATAGGTTTGATTAACTAAAATTATTAGGGATGAAAACCATTTGTGATTAGTAATAAACAAATGTCATTTGCTGATATATGGATGACCCAAAGACTAATGAACTTAGTTATAGTTTATGATCTGTATTTTATTATTATTATTAATATCATTATTTATTGTTTCTTATTTCTGTAAGCAAGTTGAAGAATTTTTGAAAATGTTCATGATTTAAATGACTTCAGTGTTAAAGGCTCATGGCACCAGAGCCTATGTGAAAAAAAAATGTGGGGGGAGACATTTTTAGGGGGTCCCCACACACTGTGAGGGGGTCCCCACACACCCATGCTATGTTCTTAAGAAGCAACAAAAAAAAACAGGAGTTTCCTCAAAAAAAAAAGGGTCCTGTTCAGTCAAATATTTTCTTTCGGGGTGCTCCTTGCTCCATTGTCTTAAAATGAATCCAGCTTAGGCCTCAAATCAAAACAGTTATTTTTTCCACGTCCACAGGCTGCGTTTGCAACTCGTATGGAACTGACACCAGACTGGGTCCTTGTGACCGCGTCACCGGTCAGTGCGGATGCCTTCCCAATGTTGGAGGAGTCAGGTGCGATGAGTGTGCGGCTAATCATTGGAACCTGGCCAGCGGGAAGGGCTGCACAGCTTGTGACTGTGACCCCGAGGGTTCTGAGTCATTGCAGTGCAATCAGGTATTTTCTCCTGTTTCTGATTGTAAGCACTGATGGAAGTTGAGATATCGACTAAGGGAGGCTACAGCTCAAGTCTCTTACAAGTCTTTGTTGTTATGTACTGAGTCATTTTAACACACCCAAAAAGAAAGAGATTATCTCCTTCATTCTTAAAGAAATCGAAGAGCAGAAAATAACGAGTTATAATTTAGTGTAAACAAAATCTTCAGGTGTTAAGATTACACCAGAGTATTTTATCTTCTTACCTCAACTGTAGATGATAAAAGTATAACTATATGAAGGCGAATTGATTATTACTCCAGAGTATTTTATTGTCTTACCTCAACTATAGACTAACGGTAGAACTATATGAAGGCCACTTGAGTATTACTCCAGAGTATTTGATCTTCTTACCTCAACCAGAGACTATAACAGTACAACTTTATGAAGGCCGTTTGAGCTTTAAAACTTTAAATTCTAATATTGTTCCAAATGAAGAAAAGCTTGCTGATAAAAGAAGTGTCCTGAAAATTGTTCCATAATTTAAAATATTGCTTATCACCAGCTTGATGGACAGTGTAGATGCCTGCCAGGGAGAGGAGGGCTCAAATGTGCAGACTGTGAGGACTCATTCTATGGAGACCCACGCGACCAGTGCATACGTAAGTTGATCTTTTTTTAAAACATCATGGTCATGAATAGATCTTCAGAGCCAGAACACCCAATATACTCCTTCATATTCATAAAAGTTGTTCTTGCCAGTGGGGTCACTTAAATTTGGTACCACCATGGACAGTTTGTTATTTCAGGTCAAACTCTTCTTTGTTGTGAAATTTTATGCAATTAATTGTGCTTCATGAATGGATTACCGGAATGTTTGTCTTGACAGCTTGCAACTGTAACCAGCAAGGTTCTCCATCCAGGCAATGTGATCGTCGTACTGGCCAGTGCTCATGTTACCCTGGTGTCACTGGTTACAAGTGTGACCGCTGCGCTCGTGGTACAACTGGTAACCTGCCCAATTGTGTGCCTTGTGGAGAGTGCTTTGACAACTGGGACAAAATAATTATGGACCTGAGAGGTGCACTTATAATTAGTTTCAAATTATTTTAATTCTGTTGTATTTTGACTTAATTTTTTTTTTACAGTAAGAAATTATTTGAAATGCCCAATTTATGCTCAATAAAATGCTTAAAATCAAAATATTTTTTTTATCTAACTTCCCACAAAAATTGTATTACCACATTAAAATATCTTTTATTTGATCAGTTGTATTTTTTTCTCATTATTTATGTAAGGGTTACAAGAAATGTATGGATGTTTTTGAAGAAACTGAAGGATATGCTAATAAATTTAAAAAAATAATTGTTTACCTTGTATTTTCAGACCAGACTCATGACATTGTGAAACGAGCCAATGACGTTTCTGTAACTGGAGCTATCAAAGCCTTTGATGAAGAGTTCAGGCTGATGCAGAAAAACATTGATGACATCAAGAAAATTTTGGCCAATGTCAACTACACCCAAGTGGATATCAAAGAAATTGCAGATCTTTTGGACAGTGTCAAGTAAGATACCCATTCTATAATTGTATCAACTGTTACAATACACTGCATTCCACATAGTAACAAGATACCCATTCTATAATTGTATCAACTGTTACAATACACTGCATTCCACATAGTTGCAAGATGCCCATTCTATAATTGTATCAACTATTACAATACACTGCATTCCACATAGTTGCAAGATACCCATTCTATAATTGTGTCAACTGTTACAATACACTGCATTCCACATAGTTGCAAGATACCCATTCTATAATTGTATCAACTATTACAATACAGTGCATTCCACATAGTTGCAAGATACCCATTCTATAATTGTATCAACTATTACAATACACTACATTCCACATAGTTGCAAGATACCCATTCTATAATTGTATCAACTATTACAATACACTGCATCTCTTGTTGTTTAGAAACAACCTGACTGAGAGCACCAAGAGCTTGAATGTTGTGGATCAGGAACTGAGTACGACCACAACCCGTGTCAAGAAGGGAAGTCTGAAGATCCAAATACTGCAGGAAAGAGTCGACAACCTGAAAAATCTGGCCATGGAACTGCAGAATAATGCCACCAATATTCAAATACGAGAAGTGGGAGGTAACACAAAGAAATATTGATATTGCTTAGTAGGTAACATCAAGAAATATTGATATTGCTTAGTAGTAGTAGGTAACACCAAGAAGTATTGAAATTGCTAAGAACTTATTTCATTTTCCACAACACTCCTCCACACATTTATAAGCCTATAATTATTTCCCTATTTATTTTGCCATGCTCATTCCAATGACTCATGTTGTGCCAACACTACTTCACATGTCTAGGAGCTTTTGATAAGATCAGAGAGGCTCAGCGTGAGTCCAGGGATGCTCAGTCCAGGGTGGATGACACATCCAGCATCATCCAGGAGTCTGAGAAAGTCAGAGCGGAAACTGAGAAACTTGTGGTGACCAGGTGAGCCTAAATTTCTCATAGGAAATAGAAAAGTTGTTGCTTTAATGGCATGGACAGTTTTGTGATTAAATCCAAAACAGAAATTCTCATGTTTAGCTGAGAGACATGTCTATCAATGAAACTAACAAAACTGGTAACTTTTCTTAACCAAAGAAAGTATTTTCTTGAGCAGTCTGTCGTTTGTTTGATAATTCATAAGTTTTTTTTTTTTTAGTTAAGGAAAGTTTAAAATTAGATACAATACACAAGCAGTGATTTAGGTTAATACTATTAATTAAATATTGTATATTTATGATTGAATTTTACAAAATAGCACTTCACTGCAGTCATATTATTAAGAGGCCATGATGTTAAATTTACAGGCAAGGAAGATTCCGAGAACAGCTGCAAGAAAATGCTAAAAACCTGAACAGTTTGGAAAGTGATGTAAAAAAACTGGGAGACGACATTTCTGAAATTAACCATATGGTGAGGATAAGCAGCCAGATTACTGGAAGATTTTATTTCAATCAAGCTGTAATGACTATTTAATCAATTATTTAAATTGATTTGGAATTAACTTCCCATTTTATTATCTGATTTGGATGCACAGTTTAGAATGACACAAGCATATTAGGTTAATTTTATTATTCCGTTTGATGCCATATGACCTCTTGGTGGCTTTAACCAGTGCTGAGACTTAACTATGTTTCAGACCTGCCCTACTTCACTATGGGAAATAAAACAGCTTTAATAAATCCATTTAAATAATAACTTTTTATTCCAACATCTCACCAGGTGTGTGGCGAGCCCGGTGCCCCATGTTCCACTCTCTGCGGCGGTGGAGGCTGTGGTAAGTGTGGCGGGGACAGCTGCAATGGTGCCGTGACGATGGCACAGACGGCCTTGAGTCTGGCACAGCAGGCGGAGGAGATGCTCAATGCCAAAAATAGAAATGCAACAGATGACATCATTCCTAGAGTGAGTGAACAAAATTGTTATTATTTGAATGTGGCTCACACAAAACATTTGCATGGACACGGGTTAAGTCAGAAAACCTTCACATGGCAAAACATCACTTTGTAAATGTGCCAATCCTATGCAAGTGTAGGTTTGTCAATATTTCATGTAAGCTAGATCTGTCTGCAGCACTCTGTTCATATATCCAAGCTTGAAGAAAAATCACAGTTTCAGTAATTCTAATGTGATTAAATATTGGCAATAAATCCAGCTTTATGAGACTGAGAGCTTCAATGTATAATATATTAGTGACCTGAAGAAGTGACAATTTTAAATAAGAGTAGTGATCTTAATGTATTTTGTGAGTGAATAATTTTATTTTGAACATCTTTTTCACATTATAATATATATCACATCTATAATCAGAAGAGATATTTTACTTCTGTAAATAAATCATTTTAATTTTTGAGAAATTTGAGATTAACGTAGTTAGTCATTCTAAAACAATACTCAGTGTAATTTTTTATTTAATTTATATTAATTATAAAAATTGTTTGTGACCTTGTCATGCTTTTGCAACCATCAAGAAATGCAATATTTGAAACTTTAGTCTGACTTGTCAATCTACAGGCCCAGAAAGCCAGGCAAGATGCTCAGGATGCCAGGGCAAGTGCCCAGATGGCTTTTGATGAGGCATTGAAGGCCAGGAACCTGACAGAGAGCACAAAGTTAAATCTTGACGCCCTGTTGAACAACATCAGAAACTACCTGATTGGAAACAACACAGCCACACCAGAGGATGTGGAAAAGGTTTGTTGGATTAAGTCCATTGTTGGAAATTCATTTTGACTCCATGATAATCATGGGCTTGTGTAATATTTGTAGTGATTTAATGTGTCCCAATTTTTCTGTTCTATTTAATGCATCTTTGTATCAATCCAAAATTTAATTGTTCCACTAATAAATATTGATATTTAAATTTATGTCAACATTTGAGTTCACAGTACAAGATTAACCCGAACTGCTACTACCTACAGCTTACATTTTGAGTGAAACAAACATTTTCTCACAACTTATACAACTATCATTTCCCTGATAGATATTAGAGTTCTGTTGATGATAATCTTAAGTTTCGAATCCAAACATATATGGGAATTTATTTATTTTTTCCATAAGCTGAAGAATTTCTGGTATTGTGAATAAAAAGATGCAATGTAAATTTGTTTCCATCAGTTGGCCAACGAAGTTCTGGCCATGGAGATCCCACTGAAACCAGAGCAGATCAAGGATCTTTCTGACAAAATTAACCGTGCTGTGAATTCATTGAAAGACATTGATAAAATCTTGGCTCAAACTGCAGAGAGCAGGAGACAGGCTGAGGAACTGAAGGAACAGGCAGAGGAGGCTTCGTAAGTTAATGGGCTTAAATTAAACAACCCTTAAAGACAAAAAAAAATTGTATAAATCATTTATATGCATTTTTTGTTTGCATTTATGTAATTTTATGTGATTTATCATTTATGTGATTGTAGCAACTGTTTTTTTTTATGGGAATGGTTTTTATTAAACTTAGAGCATGTAAAACATAATAGTGTAAGGATATATTTAAACACATTCATCTTCCTCTTGAAAAACAGGAAAAACTGTTTATTCTGTGTTGGAGGAGGGCTGAAAGTTTGATAAAATGTGTTGTCAGCGGCAACAAGTCTTTGTGCCAAATTTCAGCTCAATAGGGTGACGGGAAGCGGGTCAATTAGCCTTCCGAATATTTTGCAGCAACAAAACAACACAAAAGCAAAGTTAATATAAAGGAATTAATAATAAGTCATACACATTTTCTGTTTAAAATGCTTCTTATGAATATATATATGAAATAATTTAATGCAAGTACTTGGATATTTCACTAAAATGCCTCATCATCATGATTGGGTTAAAACTTAAACTTGATCTTTAGGTACCTGAGTATTTAGCTTTAATTTTTTTTAATTTTCTTAATTTTTTTCAAATTTATTACTTCTGCTAACTGTCATTAACAAAAATATCCTCCCACTGAATCTAGTAATTAAATGAAACATACTATTATGAGAGAACTAATTGCCTTTCCAGAACTCATAAAATCTGTTTGAACTCATAAGTGTGGGTGAGAAAATTTCTATTATTAACTTGTTAAAAATAATTCAATGCCAGTTTTGGGGTGTTTAAATTTATTTCTCAGCGCTAATGCCCAAGCTGTTAGGAAAACAGCCACAGATGTGAGAAATGCATTGGATGAGGCTAAAGAGGTGCAAGACAAGGCAGAGAATGCGATACAGAAAGCCAGGAATGACATTAGAGAGGCAGAGGAAGATTTGAATTTGGTCAGTGAAATTCTTTTTTATTATCCATGCAATCAAATGGAAGGCACGCGCATGAATTATGTTAATGCTCCCAAAGTTGGTGGTTTGAATGCACCCAGTCATGAAAAGTACTAGTTAAACCTGAAATTTCAGGAAGTTTATAAAAGAATATTTTTCTTATTTATTAATCACATTTTAATGCTAACATGTGCTGTATATGCTGAATGTTATTATCAGTGATGTCAGATTTAGAATAAAGTGCCAACATTCTACTGTCATTCTAGGTCATATTAGCATTTTTAACTGCTGCTTTCATCATTGTGCCTTACCAGTTTCCATTCTAGCCTGTCATTTTAAAACAATGAGCTCATTTTAAAATTAATTTGAGTTACATGATTAAATAATATATTTTAGTTACCCCAACTGTTAAAACAATCATGAATTTAGAGATTTAAAAAAAAAAATATATATATATATCACAGTAGATTGATCAGACATTTTTATGTTATTTTAACAATATTTTCATATTTCATTCATCCGACATGCTCAAGGAGCCCTCAATCCTTTGTCCCACAGTAAGAGTACATTGTTACCCATCTTCCCTTTCACTAGACTGCAACATACTTAACTCAGCAGTGCTATGTTAATGAAGTTAATAAAATATTTGATGATCCTGTGAACAGATCAGCAGACTGACTGGCAACGTCAGCTCTGTTTCAGCAGCCAGTGAAGACATTTTAAATCAGCTGAAAGACAGACTTGATCAGCTTACAAAACGTTACACTGTCTTGAAGGTGGACATTCTGGACAAGGCTGAGAAGGCTGCAGACCAAGCTGCCACGGTTTCCCAAGATGCACTTGATGTGAGAATTCAATTTTTACTATATTTAATATAAAATATGTGAAAAATCTCATTTGATTTTTATTTTCATCACCATGCATATGAAAATTTAACAATCATGACAATCTTTCCTGTTGCATTCAACAAATCAAATGCAATTTTTAAAATTAATTATGTGTATAAAACATGTGGTGACCTACTTTCACTATTGAAGTTGACTGTATACAAGTCATTTTTCTTTATTGTTGTTAAAGTGGCTTTTCTTATTTCAGAAAGCATCTGAGCTGAATACCATTTATGACTCAATATCCAAAAGCCTGGATGACAAATATAATGATACAAAATCAGCTAAAGACAGAGCCCAAGCACTCAAGGACAGGGCTGAGAATATTTATAAATTTACAGAAACCAAAAAGAGTCAACTAACAGGTATGCAGTATTGTGAGAGACTAGAGTTATCAGTAATAGTGTGTTTGCAAACAAAAATGGACTAAAAGACTAATAGACCAGGCTCTGTGTGGTTAAACTGTTGACTGAATTGTGTCTCCCCTGGTATAAATATGGACTGAGATGAATAATTCTGGCATTTAGTTTTTGTATAATGTACGCGGGATTGTTTTTATCAAAATGTGTGAATGGAAATAGTGGATCAATATATGTTTAGGCTTGAAATGAATATACTGGAAAAATTCTTTTTTTAATTTGAGATTTGAATCTCTGGGGAATTCCCAAAAAAGAAATGAAAAGCTCTGATGAGTTTAATCAGGGGAATTTGGTTTTCTTTGTTATATTAAGTGTAACAGTTTGTCAAGGATACCATTTCTTACATCATGATTGTTATAAGTTTAAAGGTCCCAATGTTGTTAATTTAATCCTTTATTTTTTATTTTGTATTGAAGAAATTTGATGACAATCATTGAGCTTGGTATTCTTGTTTTTTTTTCCCAGATGTAGAACAGAAGATAGCAGGTAACGAAGTCAAACTGTCCAAGCTGCAAGAGGAGATTAACAGACTAAATGATAAGATGGATGAGTACCTGAAATACATTACAGATAAAGCTAAATTTTATGTCACCTGCTAATGATAGTCATGTATAGTTCCATTGGGGTATCTTTCAATTTCTCCTCAAAGAGGCCTGAACGCATATTGTAAATACATCTAAACAGTGGTTGCAACCTAAGGGTTGTAGTTTAAGCCAAGGATTTTGTGTGTAGTTCTATATATAGAATGGCATTCACATTTAGTGAATGGCAAAATGAGAAGATTTTGCTTCACCGCAACTCAAACAGCGAAAAGCCAGTTAACAGTTTAGAATGTTTAAACATGCTTAGAACTGGAGACAATAATTATTCCTCTGTTTGTGTTAAATTTTTTATAAAAACACTGATGGTTGATGTAACATGAAAAGATTAATATGATGGCAAAGAATTAGTTTTATTTAGAAAATTAAATCACTATTATCCAGAATTCCATTTTCAAAGGAAATAGATAATTCAATGCATCCCTAGTAATTGTATTTCAACATATTAATAATGGTTTCATTAGATGATTATTATTAGAATTGATTGCTTAAAAAGTAACTCCACAACATGAAGCAATTTAAGTGCTTATTTTAATTAAGATATTTGCTGTACATGTGATAAGTAAGTCACATATTGGTCACACAAGTGATTGGAAAGATCTGTTGTAAATCCTTCACTCATCTATAAATGGCATTTGACCCTTGAAACTGGTGCTAAGAACAACAAATTAATTAGCAATATCTGTCAAGCATTACCTCATAATTAATTACATCACATAAGGGTCAAAATAACATTTGTGTTCATTTTTTAACTTTTAAGCAAGTGGAAATGTTATTGTCAAATCCTGTCATGGCTTGTTTCCAAAATTTATGTTTTGGTAGATTTTTCTTTGAGGAACTTATAAGTTATTCATGATGATTTTTTAAAAATTAATCTTTTATTGAAAAAATGTGTCTTTGCTCAGTTTTTTATGTGTTATTTCTATGCCTGGGCATGGACATTTTAGCTTTATTTTACAATTTTTAAAAATTATTTTAACAGTTAATCAAAGTTGTATTTGTATTGAGTGGGTGAAACATATGGATGTCACTTAGAGTGAATGCATCGTAACCTCAGTAATAGTTTTGTACAAGTTAATATGGTCCAAATTTGAACTGCATTTATTGGGTAACATGTCTTTGATGTTGTGTATTTTGTGAGCTACCAATCGCAACAGCTGCTCATGACTTGAACTTTACATGCAAAGCATGGTTGCTGATGTAAATGCTGATCGATATGTATATATATTATATTATGCAAATTATATAAATATTTGTATGCTTTATTTTGTATTGTCAATTCTAATTTAGATACAATGTTGAAATCTATAATATTGTAGCTAACAGTCAAACATGTCTCAAGTTCCAATTTATGTATGGAAAAAAAAAAAAAGAACTGATGTGTTTTGAACTGTTATGCGATTTTGTTATTTTTTTTCCTCTTGTTATATCATATTTATAATTAAGTGTACTTCCCTTACATATATAATTTGCTAAATCCCACAAATATGCCTTTATAATTTTTGTAAAAGTGTATGCTTATTAACTCTTAGTTTATGTTGTCTGGGTTGCAAATTATGTTGGATCCTGTTACACTAAAAATTATTTTGCAGTGTAATAGTAATTGTTTTTAAATTTTAATATTTAGGTCAGTGCACAGATTTGAGATGTTTTTATCAAGGAATTAATCATAGATATTTGATCAATAAAGGGATAAAGATGCCATCTCAAGCGGTATGAGGCTTTAAAATTGGAAAAATCTTTTAGTTGGACACTTTACTAAGAGAGTTCCTTCTTTAAAGAAAAAAAATAGGATGCCCGGTACCAATGTTAAGGCACTGACATGTTTGCTTTTACAAATATTTGAAGCCAGCATTATTTTAAAAATCTTTTTCTACTGTATTTAAATTGTCTTGTCGCCAAGTGGATAAAAGTGTATTCGTAAATGGTGCTCAGCAACTACACTATAATACTCGATGTACAGAGCCCAGTGAGATGTGTGTTCTTTTTGTTTACTTTTAAAGGCTACATAATATTTTATTTTTTAGTACTAAATGCTAAATGTATCAATAAATTAGGTTCTATTTCTTAAAATGGGCTCAATTTAAGCTTAGTAAAAGGATAATTTGTTGCACTCTTATTGAGAATTTTTAATACATGATTAGCCAAGCTGAGAGTGAACAATAAGATCAGATCATTATATTTGTTCTCAAATTTTATCTTTAATTTTTTTTTAAAAATAAATTTATATTTTGTATCAATCAGAACAAAAATGTTCTGTCTTAAATTTGATTTAATTGTGTCCAGTCATTTGGCAGGTAAGCTAATTTTTTGGAAGAAATAGTGTATTTTGTTTTTGAAAAGCTCAATATTGAATGAGAGGATACATAACTTGATCTAAAAAGCCTCAAAGTGTCTGTATATATATATATTTTTTAGGACCTCATTATTTTTATAATGGCCAGTAAGTTTTATAGACTAGAACTTTTCAATTATATTTTTTTAAAAACTTAGTAAGTCTTTGGTCCTTAAAGTATAGACATAAAATTACTTTTTTTTTTTTTTAAAATGATTTTTTGGTGAAGATTTTTAATAATAAATTAATAAAGCATGTTGATTTAATTAATTTTACCTATATTAAAATGAAGCATGTTGATTTAATTAATTTTACCAATAAAATGGTCAATGTTAGCAATTTGTATTTTAGAAAATCATGTTTGAGGTCAACACTTTTAAATAAGATGTTAGGTAAAATGCATGTTGATTCATTAACTGTGAATCAAATCTCAGTTCTCTACATCTTTTTAATCAGTCTTGTATGTATTCACTGTGCCTTTAACCCACCCATACTCCACCAATCACTTTTTTTTAACACAACAGTATGTCCAGGTACCAGAAAGTGTAAATTTTTTTTTTTACATTACTTATTTTAATCTGCTCTATGGGTGCACAGCTCAAGGTGTTAAGAGCTTAGTAAACTGTTGAATTATTCTTATTCCACCTCACTTTTTCTCTATAACAAATTTTTAAATCCAAAGCAGTTTTTTTTTACTCTCTAATACAAGTATAATCATAATAATGTAATGTATCAGAATCAAAATAAAATTCATCAACTTATTTCATTTCTCAGCATTTTTCTTATTGGTGAAAACACTTGTTGAAATCCCACAACTTTTAATGGACAAATTTTAACAAAATTTCACCATTTTTCATAAAAGAAATTTAATGCTTGTAAACAAATAAATTCATAGTATAAAAAAAGTTAGGAAACATTTTTTTGTGTTGTGTTAAAGTAATAATTTGATAAATTACATTGATAATAAGCAATGTCACTAATCAGCACACTGCCAATGTTGTGAGTAGGTCTGTCCTTGATTAAACTGAAACTCCAACTCAATGTCCCAAAACCTGTGGTTCTCCTTTGATGGATGCATATAGTAGACGCCTTTAATTTCTGAATCCTGTTTCACAGCTATCGGGGTCTTCAGGTACATGACTGTCTGTCCCCAATGAGTGGGTCTGGTTAAGAAGGTGGAATATCAAATAAATGCAAATTAAAAAAAATGTTCCTAAGCTATGTAAGTAATGTAAGGGAAATATTTTCAGATTAATTCAACAGCAGCAAACAACCATAAAACCTTAACTTACCACACTAAAACTAATAACTAAAATGATAAAAGACAGACCTTTAGAAGGTACAATTTAAAAAAAAAGCCAGCCATTATATAAAAACAGCTTCCATGAAAATTACTAGTTAGTTAAAAGTCTGTTTTCTTTGAAAGTAAAGAAATTAAAAAATAAAAAAAAAAAAAAAAAAAAAGACAGACCTTTAAAAGGTACAATTTAAAAAAAAAGCCAGCCATTATATAAAAACAGCTTCCATGAAAATTACTAGTTAGTTAAAAGTCTGTTTTCTTTGAAAGTAAAGAAATTAAAAAATAAAAAAAAAAAAAAAGCAGACACTTATTTTTATTTTTACATAACTATATCTTGTACACATCTTAGAACCTTTATGACACACCAGTCTTCTGCTACCATTGATGTGAGTTACATGGTTTATTTGGCTGTGCATAGTTCCTGACTTGGAAGACTTTTTTAAAGTGGTTAACATACACAAATACAGATGCACTTGTTTGTTGCTGGTTACAATTGAAAGAGGAGAAGAATATAACTTACAAGGCATAAGGAGAGGTGTCAAGTGTAACTGAGCCAGGAAAGGAGACCGTGAACCAAGTGGCAAAGCCGTGCATCAGATTTTGACCATAGCACTTGAAGTTAAACTCAGCCTGTGATCATAAAAATTTGTCACTTGTCAAATTGTTATTTGGATCAACAAATGTAAAATACACAAGTGCTAAAATATAGTATAGTAATAGTGATCTGGATGCATCAATTTTTTTTTTAATTGTGCGTCAAATTCCAGAACTGGGTGTGAAAATTAAATTGAAGTTAAGAATTGCATTGGACATTTTTTCAAATGAAAGACAAAAATTTACCATTGTTTAAATATAAGTGTTTTTTCAACACGCAAAAGTTACATAAATTTGTGTGATGATTTTACTATAAAAAAAAAAATCTAACCAAATGGTAAATAGTGATTAACTTAACAAAAATGCAATCAGACATTATACTGCGGACATTATAGCGAACAGCAAACCAGTGGTCAGTACCATTATGGCACACAACCCTGGAATCTTATCAAGCCATTATCCATTCGCCTTTAGTCATCATTTGCAATCTTGACAAGGAAAAAAAAAAGCCACATTTTTTAAGCTAACGTAAAATAACGCTATTATCACCAAAGAAATCTCAATGGCCAAGTATATAACTTGCTTATGCTGAAAGTGCATTATCCGTAGAAAATTAAGAAATTGTGCACCAAAATAATAAGAGCCCTTTATTTTTTTTCTCTTGCTCACAGGGAAGTCCACAGTGAATTGAAAGAACATAATATGGCTGAATTTAATTACGCACAATATGGTACACAAACCCAGGGCATCAGATATCCGTTCAAGAAAGGAACACTGCAGCGACCAGACAACCAGAGAGTGGGACTCGAGGTATGTGCAGACCGAATGCTCAGCTCTCTGGAATCTTATCAAGCTGCTACCTTCTTCAAAATGTTATCATCATCTGCATCATCAAGCTAATCACAAAGTGAATGAATTAATTAACATGAAACTGATATCAAGCGGTTTAAAAGTTAATCTTAAATTTTTAACAGCATCAGACACTGGATTTAGGTCACCACCGGAAACTGAGTCACCGCCTGAACCTGCAGCAATGCCGTGGGAACACAAACAGAAACGACCACAAACAAACACAAACCAGCATTGGCACAAGTAAGCAAGCTATGCCTCGAAGTCAGACCGATGCATCACACCAATGCTATTTCACAATTTGTCATCATGTGCCATTTTGGCCAGGGGCCAAAAGAAAACCTGCTCAGATTGAAAACTATTTAACCGGGTCATAGCCAGCAATCCCAAAATGACAGACTGAGCTGAAATTATCCAAGGGATGAGGCTCAAGTATGTAGTTGTGTCATCACAGCAGGAATCAATGGATCAAGTCAATAAATACCTACTTCCTGTCTAAAACGTGAAATTCTTTAGCTGTTAATATAATCAATTTTTTTTTTAAAATTATCCCATTTCATCACACTAAGTTTTGGGATAGTAACAATAGCTAGTAACTTTTGACCTTTTTTAAAAAATGTAACTCTTTTCATTAATCTTCTTGCCTTTAGAAAGAAATTTTGTAAGCTGTCATTATTGATTATAAAAGTGAATTGTAACTTACCTTAACTTGTTGAGCCTCTTGCCAGGTCATTGTCTTGAGATCAAACCTACACAACTGGAAGGCATTGGCAAGTACTGACTCAACATCCAATTGCTTACTGTCAACTCGAACTGAATATAGAATTATTTTTAAACTGCATTTCATTATCTTTCCAGATATTATTTTTTTAAATATTTCAAAGAATTGTTCAAATTTTGTTCCATTGGTCTAATTTTAGCTGTCATTTGGTCGCAAGCAGCATTTCTAATAATAAGTAGAGTGTGTAGTCATCATCATGGACATTTAAGAATGACCCTATATTCTAAATGCAGTTGTAATATAATTCCAAATTACGGTCCATTTATAAATTTGGCTCTACAAAATAAAAAGTAGAGAATCTCAAACTTACACCTGAAATTAATAAACAAAGGATAAAACAAGGCAACCAATCCACTACACTGATATTAGATTGAAATAAACAATCCATGTAACTAACAAAATTGCAATTACACGTGAATATTGCTCCCACCTGTCAGCGCATCCTGTGTCAGTGATACTAAACTCTCCATAGATACATCATACAAATCTTTGAAACTTCTCCAGCTCTGCACCCTGAACATTAAAAACAAACATCCTCAATTAAAATAATGTTATAATTATATAAATAATAATGTTATATATAAATATATAATTTTCAGAAATGCTAGAAAGTGTCCACACTCTCAACACAAAAGAAAAAATAATTTTAAAAAGCAGAAGAGCATGTAAAGATTTGGAAGGTCTTGTGGATTTATGTAATGTTAGCTCCCTAACTTTTTTAAATACTTCTTTAATGTCTCCTTTTGAAAAAAAAAAAGAGAGAAAGATGCTGCAACAAAAACAGTTTCCAGCCGTAATGCTTTGAATAACTCTGTGGACATTTTTAAGTTTGTTCGTGGCAATATCCCCGGCCCAAATGCAAACTGCCCACATGTATATCGACTTGTCCTTTTTAATTTTACATAACACGGCACTGAGAATTAAAAGTGTTGACTGTACACCTTTCTTGAAAGCTGTCATCGGATATGGGTGCCAAAAAAAGGGATGCCGAGCACGGAAACATTTCTCCACCCTGGATTAGAGGAGAATCAAATTCATATTTAAAAAAAACACGTTGTTGGATAAAATGCTATTATGGCTCAAAATTCTATTTTCAGTTAATTTTTTTTTTTTTAAACTTTTTTACCATTTAGGGGTTGACTGAATGAATTGATCTGAACTTAACTTTTAAAAAATTTAAACATGCCGTGTTTATTTTATTATTTTTAATTATCTGAAACAACATAAAACGGTCAATTCATTTATCAAGAAGACCAACAAACAAAAATTGTTTTCCACGAATTCTTCATTTATAATAATAATGAAATCCGGTAATAAAAATAAAAGCTCACCGGTTTCAGAAATCTGTCCCTGGCAACAATCACAGAACTCAGCATTGATTCATAGAGCAAGTTGTAACCCTGAGTGTCAACAACAGTTTTACATCCAGATTAACAAGAAAGTCTGAATAAAATGGATCCAAGATGACTACCCAAGGAGCCTCTACAAATTTTATATTTTACTAAAATTTAATAAGTGGCAATGTCTAGCTTAAAATTTCCACTTGGCTATAATAAATGGCTTTTTGGTGATAGCTTAGCCTTATTGGTATGGCAAGAGCATTAACATAACCATTCCATGTAGCATTTTTGGCTGTGTTTGGCTTTGATCAAAAGTAAGAGTATAAGGTTATAAATCTATAGGTTAGCTAATTAAGATTTAGAGTAAAGAGATATTAACAAAATAAATCTCCACTTACCATCCACTCACTGACGATCACATCAACTTTCTCAGGTATTTCAGCAGTCTGAAAAATAGATAGCAGTAGATTAGCATATATTAATAAAGCAAAATGTTTTTTTTCCTTAAATTTCTCTGGTCTTTTTAACTTACCTTAATCTAATTTTGAATCATCATCTATAATAAGCTGATACAAGTTTTATTTTGATATCTTTAAAAAAAATTGCAATACCATGTAATCTTTATTTGTTCATATACTTTTGTCCATGAAGAATGTTTAAAAAATTGATTTTTTTTTGCTTCAAATTAAAGACTTATTTTAATGCTTATTTTTTACCTCAATTTTACTATGTAAAACAGTAATGGAAGAGCTTCTCCCATTTTCCATAACAATTTGTTGAGCAAAAGATGCCATACTACTAGCTTCAACAGCAAATACTGAAAATAGGAGAAAATATACTTTAACTTGTAAAGAAGTATTTCATAATAAAACTACAAATTAAGCAGGTTTGTGGTCAGTCAGTCTCCATAAGGGGTAATTTTTCAGCATATACCAGTGATTTCCTTTATTTGAAATACAAATTATTAACACCAAATGCTCTATAATCATACCTTTGGCTGCACCTGCCTGGACTGCAAAATGACTGAGAATTCCTGTTCCTGCCCCTACATCTAACACTGTTGAACCTTTTAATCTGATTCTATTTTCTTGCAATGCTCGCCTACAAAGTAAGAGCATCTTTTAATAATTAATAAGTACAATAATATGTTTTTCTAGCCCAGCAAGGAAATGAAAGGCTAAACAAGTTTTTTTTTTAAAAACTAATAGTATTTCTCACTCATAGCTTAAACTAGCTTATTGATAAAACAATTCCTAGGTTTCCAGTTTCAATTTACCTTGGGTTAAGCTAAATTAATTATTATGGCACTGACTTGTAAAGCTTGCTGCTTCGTCTTATTTTATTAACATTTTAAAATTATTAGTCACAACATAGAGAGATAAAAATTCACAATCCTACACATTACAGGCCAATTCACATACTTTCATGAGTTGAGTAAATTCCACTTGATGTAGCAGTAACTACATAGTAATATTTTCAACTAATTGTTTCAGTAAACTTATTTTTCAAAGTTTGGTCTTTTTCTATTTTAATGAGCGGGCCTCACAGAGTCACAAACAGGAAGTATTGAAATCATGCACTACAGGATTAAAAACACTTTTAGAATTACTTGGATGCCAACTTTTTTGTTTGTTGTATAATTAACTATTTTGGATTTATGGGAAAAGAATATCTTACATCATCATATTTAGGTTCTGCATATATAAAGTAAAATATCAACATAAACAGACCTGTATGCCATGGTCCGTACTTTGTCATTAAGCATTTCCTCATGTATTCGGATATCTGCATAGCATCTAACATAAAACAAAATTTTTTAATATATTTTTACAGGGAAAAAAAAAATAATTTTGAAATAAAAATACATGTTGCAGTACATAAAATAAATTCCATTTTTAAAATCGACACCAATCTATTTTAGACCCATCAGTTCATTAGGTGTGAGACCCAGAATCTCAGTAACACAGCATAAAGTATTTATAATTAAATAGATGGTAGAGAATTATTTCTGTTGTAAAAAAAATATCACCTAAAATAATCATCATCTGAAATGTCCATTTCCCTTGGCAAATATTCTGTTGACAAAGAAGAGCAAAAAACTAAAATATTATGGAAATTGCCCACAAAGGAACAACCAATGGGCTTGATCCTATGTCAGTCTCAGTAATAGGAAATACTCAAAAATAAATGATAAGAAAAAGCACAAGTTTAACTCATCTTCGATCTGACACCAGGGTTTTGCTTCATGTACTTACCACAATACTTGGTGTACTGGTATTAGTCTATATAAAATTGAAGTGTTTGCAATAGCAGAAGAAATATAGCAGCACCATTTAAACAGCAGAGGATAAAATAAACATCATCACTCAATAACTATCACCCACTCACATTTTTGGTTGTAAATCATGACTGCTCAAGTGCTGAACGCTAGTGTTGCTGGTGCCCACAATGAATGGAACAGCGTGCAATGTTTGTGGAAAAGCATTGTTTACTTGAGGCTCTTTCTTGGGTGGTAAAGGGTTAAGTTGAATGAGATGTGGCAGAGGGTGGGGCTGAAGTTCATCACCGTTGTAAGGCTGATGCTGTAGGAGCTGGTGGTATCTAGGAGTCTCTGAGTCTTCTGACAGCAAGTCAAAATTTGGATCAACAGACGTAAGAGGCTGAGAGTAGTAATTTATCGGAGGAACTGAAACAAGAGTCTGTGGAATGGAAGATGAACTTCCTGATGGCTTAGCGGCAAAATTTTTCGCTAGTTTAGGCCTTTTAATAAATTCCTCTCCACCTAAAGATTTTGGATATAGCTTTCTGCGCTCTCGATACATTGCTAGCTGTAAATATCTTGTACTTTTTGATGATAAGTTCACGCCAAGCCTAGGCAGTTCATTAGCTATGATGTCCTGAGAACTAGTTGTACTATCTTGTGCTGCCTTACGTTTGCAAACCACCCTCAACAATCGCCTTTCAATTTTCTCCGCGTCAGGTTCATGGGTGTGAGTTTTTTCATTATCCTCAACTATCGTCTCAATCGAGTGGTCAGTTTTAAGGTGAGCTGGACATTTACGGGCACTGCATCGCCAGGACAGCTTATTCTTCCCAGAGTGATCAAGTCTATACATGTAACCATCTCGCACAAGGCTCCGCTTGCCTTTGTTTGATAAAGCCATGCGAAACACTTTGCCATTGCTCTGACCCCTCACAAAAAATGACTCTGTTGTACAAAATAAAGATATAATAGCATTGGGCTTGTCTGTCCAAAATCTACTAAAATTTCACTTTCTTAATCAGAGGGGAAAATCATTTTACAGTTGTACTATTTTAATTGATACATTTCCATTACAGCTTTATTTAAAAAGTAAAACATAAATGCCATAAAAAAGTGGGGTGTTTTTTCCAGCATTTTTCATACCACAATAGGTCTAGCTTGATTTATAAATAAACTTGTGCTTTTAATCATTTTTTTGCGTATATAACTTAACAGTTAAGCATTTTTAGTAACATCTTCTAATGACTCAAATATAAAGCATTTTAACTTATTTAGACAATTCAATTTTTTTTTTGTATTATTATTATTGACTGTCGTTAAATAAATTACTTTACAATTATGAGTTTTCAGAATTGAACACAATTTTCTTTGCACTTAAATATCTCCTAAAAACCTATAATTTACCTTTAAAAGGGTCAACTTGGCTTGATTCTGAAACTGCATGGTCACTAATACTGCAACTTCCCCCATCCTTCAATTCACAGTCACTGGATAGGTTTAAAAGAAGTAATAAAATGAAATATTAGAAATTTAATCCCTTTTCAGAGATCCCAATTAAAAACATTAAGGATATCAACTGAAAATTTAAAAAAGAGGTCATGATGGAAGCAAATGGCGAGCGATATGGGACTGACTGAGACGTGACTGATGTGAGCATCAACTATTTTTTCATTTAGATTTTTCCACATGAAACTAACAGGTAACACTGACAGGAATATCACAAGAGATGTATCTGTGAGATACATGCCTGTTGCCAATTGCACTTCGGACCTCCACATCTAGCTTACCTTTAGGTGCTTATATACAACTATCAATGGCAGAATGGCAAAACAAGGGTGAATGAGAAAATGAATATGCGCTTACAAATTTAACAAGATAAATGTATGCTAAATATAAAACAAAAACTAGAATAGGTTAAGTCAAAGAAAATATATTTCAGGAACAGACAAAAACTGTTGTTTTTTTTTTCAAGTTATCCGGTGAGAGACATTAATTGATCTATCAGGAATAACTTTTCTCTAACCACACAAACTTATGAAGGATAACTAGACCAAACTAAGGATACTACCTGTAAAGCATCTTTTGTAAAGAAAAAAGATTAACTCAGGTGAGCAGCAGCAGCACCTTCCCAACAGTTACAAATTTTAAAGAGAAAACAAAGGGAAAGAATTCTATACTAAGCTGATCATTCCCCTTGGTCTTGGTACAAAAGCCATGCAATCTGTTTCCACCTCCATACCCCCCAACTAGTTTTTTTTTTAACTTGTGAGTACACAGGTGAAGGTAGTTTAAGAGCCTGTGCTAGGAATTTTGCTGTGTGTGTTTATTTTGAACCAGTCCTTGGAATGTGTAGTTTGATCACTATGGTCATGGTGTTTCTCAGTTTCTCTCCTTAATCCATAATATAGCCATAGGATAGTATTAGCTAAAACAATAGTGGAATTTTGTCAAGACAAAAGATTGTGGTAAGTTCTAGAAATATGAACAAGTCAAAGTGTGTTGTATTGATACAATAATGCTTTATAATAGGGAAGTATTCTCTCTCTATTACCAAAAATTCCTTACTTCCTAAGGTGATAATCATATACCGTATGTCTATATGTGCCTTATTATTATCAATACATTTATAACTGCTAGCACTAATTATAACTATTTGTGTTTATTTTGTTTTTCAATTATTCTAGTGAGCTTAAAACATTCAAGTCAAAGCATTAATTTGTTAAAGGCACTGGTAATTCAGAAATGTATGTTTATGTAAAAATAAGGATGTTTAACAATATAAGCAACTTTTAATTCCAACATCCCAAATCTCGTCCAATTTTACTTGTATGCATACCACTTAGACATGACTATTCTTGACTAGGGAAATGATTAGAGTGATGAAACTAACATCCTTATTAACAATAAGACTAATAAGATCATGTTTTTTTCCCCCCATTATGGACAAGGAATTAAAAAAATTACATCCAAGACCAAGTCATGTCCAAATGCATGGTCAAGAATAATTTGGGAAGGAGACAGAAATAAACTTTTATGATAAGTTACATATTTTACTTATGTATTATATAAACTGATCCTTCAAACAAATCTTTCAAACCTTGCAAGCAGAAAAATGTAATTACCCTGCAAGTTGTGATAAATCTAACAGTAATTTTGACAGTGCCAGCATTAGCCCTTGGTGGCCTTTTTTTTGTTTGGACACAATTTTAAGGACACCACATTCAAATTAGACACATTTATTGATTTTAGAACAAAATAGTACAATTTTGGTGCTCCAAGTCTGGAGCCCTCTGGCTTTAACGACTGCAAAGCCTGCCATTAAAAAACAAGATTAATCTTTGTTACATAGACAATGTAGGTCTAACTGTCTTTTTAGATAGCTTCCCTCTGCCTTGACACCCAGAAATAGTCTGTGTCTCATTTTTTTTTTAAAGTGTCATTCTTTAATAATAAGGGGTCTTATATAGCGCGGTACCCCAGCCTAGGGCTGGGCTCAGCGCGCTGTACATAAAATTTTATCAAAAGAGACATAATCATGACATTAAAATAAAATACATTTATGAAATAAAGAACAGCAAAAAAATGTATATTCACCCACCCCAACACATAACTTTTACAAGGCAAACTATGGACGGCAACCAGCAAGATCGTTTATCGGTCAGGAGAGGAATCATTAAAACATATTTTTTTTTTTTAAATTTAGAATAGAAAATAAAAAGCAAAGCAACCATTTTGTCAATCGTTTGGCTTAATAAGCACCATCAGCATTCAATCCTTTGAATATCGATAACTACTAAGTGAATAAAATTATGACAGATTTTACACTTATTGTGATTGTCTTGAACTATTTGTTTACTTTGTACAATGACATCAAATTTATTTATAGTTGTTTTTAAAAAGAATATAAAATAGGTAGCATATTTGTAATAAACCCCAACATTTTCTTTTTGTATTTAGTTTAAGTAGCCTGGCCTAAGTAGACCCTATTACTATTAGTATTTACCTTTTTATCTGCTCCATTGACATTGCCTAGCATTCACCCAGCCTGGAATCTTAAGGTGGCTAATTTTAATCATATTCCATCAAGTACAAGATTTTAGCATATGCATCTGGAAGTAGAAAATTAGCATTAGTGTTAATATGTAGATTGTAGTTACTGTTCACCGTCTTTTAGGAAGGCCCTATCACATGTAATTTATTATTTAAGATATCAACATAATTAGGCCCTCTCATCATCAACTCACTGATTCGTCATATTCATCCGATTAGACCTAATGAAGTGATTCGCCTTGGCTTATTTGTTTAGAGTTACACGAGGCACTAGGCTACTAATACAGACTACACTGACACAAGAGGGTCAGTGACTCTTCAATGAATTCTAACTTAGACTTAGCTAGCTTCTGCTACTTAACACACACATTTAACTTATTATTATTAGTTGAACTCATCAGAGCCTAAAAGTTATTACTGATCAAATCACAATTGCGGTTATTCAAATAAATAATTGAATTAAATTAGCCAAGGCTTAGCAGGATACAATTAAAATTTAACTACTGAGTGAGAAAAACATTAGACCTCATTGACATATATGACAAGTAGATCCTAGGCCTATTGAAATAGAGGATAATCTTATTAATTAGGCCAGGGGTCCTTAACACAGCCCCCTGGATGTCATTTGATTTGGATACCAGTGACAAATATAGAACCACACATGGAAGATCTATTCAAAGCCAAAGGATGCTCATTTTTGCCCCACTGAAATTAATAACTGTAACTCGACATGATGTTGATAAAATTTATCTTCATTATAAATATTGTCAATATTGTATTGCACTTATCATTTTATCTATTTTTTTTAAATTTTGAATTGCAAATAAGATGTGTGGAGTGTGCATAAGAATTTGATCATATTTTTGTCATACTATAATTTATAATCCTGTCCACAACCATGTCCGAGTCTGTGGGCTGTGGGACAGTAAACTTGCCACTTGATTAAATAAGTCTAAGGGCCCCTGAAGTAGGCCAAATTTAAATTTTAATTAAATTAGGCCTTTAAAATTATTCCTCTTGAGGTGGCTGGGCCGATCTGTCGGCCCAGAGTTGATAGGCAATAAAAGCCTCGAGCATGACTGACAATTCATTTGCTGCCCTCTTGGATACTACTTCTAATTCCAAGCTGAGTGCTATTTTTAAATTTCAGTTTTATTCTGTTTTTTCTGTTTTGTTCGCTGACGAAGGCTTCAGCTGCAGACACGTTCGTTGTTTTGGCTAATGTGAAGAGATAGCACCCTGACGTCATTTGCATGTTTTGTCCCTGGTTCCAATAGGGTAAAAACACAGGTAAGGGATAAGTTTAGGGTTCAGGTTAGGTTTAGGGATAGATTTAGGGTTTAGGTATAAATTTAGGACGACATAAGCTCGCTATCGTAAAAAACGTGGTGCTATCTCTTCACATTTACCCCAGGACATTATTTTTTTCTAAATTTTCACCTGAATTTAAAACCAGGCGCAACCAGGACGTTTCCGGCACTACTAGTACTAGATATATATCTTAGTTATACAAGTATAGTTAACTATTATTATTGTAGTATATAGTCAATAGTCTTAGTCGGCAATCCTCCGAAGTCCGGCCCCAAATTATTTTGAATGAAAAAAATTGCAGGGCACAGTGTGTATTGTTAGAAAACAGCAGAAATGTCAATCATAGCTTTTGCAAATAACTGTCACTTTACAAACCAGGCAGTAAACACTAAATATTGTAATGGGCGCATATCATTTGCAAATAATAGCATACAACGTTCTGAATGTGACTGTTGCGCCACTGAAAGGCCCCCAAGTAGCTGGCAAACAGACAGCAACTATTACCAGTTCCACTCTGATAGCGGAGTTTACGTTTCGCAAGCATCCAAAGTCCTTCAATAGTTTTAGTTTCTGTGTGAATGTCCTGGTCTACTGGATCAACATATTCACGCGCGTGCACCATGACAGCATGATCATAAATCCCGTGGTTGAGCTAAACGACATTTTGATGATATCCTCGCCAAGCGTCCGTGATGATAGTTGTCCCTGGTAAAATATAATTAGTGATAATGTGCTCGAATTCACCATAATTTAACACATTTTTTTGAAATATATACGCAAAAATGAATTTCAAAACAAAATGATGTCTAAGATTTTTAAGTAAGGAGTAATCATTTAATCATTCAATTATTGGAATTAATTTGGGAACGGACTTCGGAGAATCGCCGTCTTAGTCTATTTTTATTTTATAGTAGACCTACTACACCATGACCATAGCGATTTTACCTCATTTTTATATTTTATGTGTATAATAAAGTCTAAGCCTAATTTTCTGCAATCTTCTTACAGCTTATACACAGGTGTCTAGTAGCGAATAATCATTTATACAGAATAGTCCAGTAAAAGAAATAGTATTCTTTCCGGTCAGGGATAGAATGTAGCACGTGAAATCAAATTTGGAGATTTGAATCTTCAGCAAAAAATAAATAAAAAAGTGAGGCAGCAATACGTTTTTAACTTTGCAACCAAAGAGTTGTCATTGACATATCCCCCTCCCCAACCAAAAAAAAAAAAAGGCTGCACCTATAGGTACCCGGGTACTTAAAGCGACAAATAAATATTTGGACCCGGAGTGGCTCCATATAGATTAAATGGCTTCGGAGCCGGGTGTGATAACAATAATAGTTTGAGAAATTTTTTTTTTAAAGTGTTTTTTTCTCCTTATTTCATAGATTCATAGTTTTATTATTTTTGGTTGTTTTTATTTCTTATTGCAGGTAGTTGTTTTTTCTTTCTAATTTTATTTTTTTGTTTAAGCCATTTTCGTAGAACATTTTTTTTAAAAATATAGTAATCAAGATGATTTAGATACATTTATTGTTTTCATTTGAATTTTAGAAAAGTAATAATATTAATTTAATTATTAATGGACCACGTTATAGAATTTCACCAACAACAGAGAGCGACCAATGTCCAAGCGTTGGTTGATGTGTTACGTGTCCTCATAATGAGTAGATCTTGGAAACGTTACGAGCGGACCAGGGATTATGTTGCGATATGTTAACTAGAGCGTTGTGCTACCCACTACCACTAAGTTAAAAAAAAAAAAAAAACTCTTCAGCTCGCCGAAGATGCCACCCTTCATTATAATTTTTTTTTTTAAGTGCCCTGGGCGAATGCACCCCCTGATATTGAGGTCCTTTGCGAGTACAACCTTTACATGGCTGTGCATGGATCCAGTCGGCTAGAAAGAAATATCAGACAAAGTAGATAGATTTATAAAATAAAAATACAAAATATTTAAATCTAAATTTATCCTATTGGGCAACTTTTATAAAGTATCTTTGAAGACAGAAGAATTCTCCTTGTTTTCCCACAATGGCGTCGTAAATGACAATAGAATCATGAAATGTAAATTTAAAAAAAAAAATCTTGTACTATTTTGTTAAATGGTTATTGTATTCGAACAAAAAGACGCAATTTTAAGCCTTTAGTTCCATCAGGTAAAGAGGAAGTTTTAATTTTATGTCACTAGAAATAATTATTCGCGCTTTAATTTCATTGCCTTCTTAATTTAACTCTTTAGTTCCTTGAATTTGAATTTTGCATGTTTTTCATGAGATTTCTAGTGACCTTAAAAAAGAGTCAATAACTTTTAGAATCCTTGTCTAAAATTCATGATGTTAATATATTATTGTGGGGAAATGCATGAGGTTTCTAAAAAATATTTGTTTTCAAACACATATTATCATAGTGTCAATACTTAGAAATTGTAAAAAAAATTCAATTTTTAAAAAAATGAAAATCAAAATGTGGAAAAAAAAAAATTGGTGATCACATGCAAAGAAGGAAAAAAAACAAACCACATAAAATTATTTAATAAAATCTGTTTATCTAGAAAGCAAATTCATTTTCCTATATCATATTCATGATTTAGAACATTTCATGAGAATTTGACCAAAATATACATTATTTTGTAAAATGTGTCAAAAAGGGGAAATAATTTAAAAAAAATAAAAATCACCGCCCCCACCAAGTATTCACAAAATTACAGGTTATTATTATTTTCCCTTTTAAAAATTACATCAAGATTTAAAAAAATAATAGAGATTTTAAACTTCATGGTACTGTTAGTCAGAAAGTTTCTTGTTTTTTTAACAAAGACAAATTTACCATGCGCTATATTTGATTTATAATTTTATTTTCTTAGCATTCCTAATTTATAGCACTAGCACACTGACAATTGCTTTTAAAATCTATGCAATCAGGAATTATTGCATTTAGATTGTATTTGGTGTTATTTACATTTGCAGCACTTGGAACTGCATCACTTTCAGTAAATCATCAAATGCTAAAATAATTTCCTCGTTGAAGTCAGTTGAGAATAAAATGTCAGGTAGCTTCAGTTCATCTATATAGTAGTTTTCTTTTGAACAATCCTGAAGAGATTATAGCTGGCATTATCAACAAAATGGAAAAGGGGATTAGTCCAGTGCTGTTCTCTTTACTTAGAATGATATATTCATTTATCAACTGGTCAACACCACACAGGTCACAGGAATGAATTGTATGATTTCAAAATCTGATTTGACAATATTTGGTTTTTCTCCCCAATAATTGCCTAGAAAGACACCATCAGTTTTGGTTTTGTTCACAAAAGAAAATCCATTTGCTGTCATATTATTTGAAATAAGTGAGGCTTGTCTAATTTTCTCTCCACTGAACATAGTATAAATTATTATCCATCACATCATATCACATTGCTTTGGTTTTTATCTTTATTTACTTCTGATAAAGTCTGACAAGTTCACTTTGCATAGTTTGTCCTCATTGTCTGTTTCAATATTATCAACTTTGAAGAATGTCTTATTTGAATAAATCTGTTTTGGGGAATACAGCATGAGCCCACAATTCATGGTAGTAGTGAAACATTGTTGCGGTTGACGAGTATTTTTGTACACTGAGGACTTGTACAGTTGACATGCACATTAGTAGTCCTAGAAATGTGTAAAAGTGATATGTTGTTGAGATATCAACAAACCACAGTTGATGGATGGTTTAGAAGGTCCCATGGTAGTTGAATAGGTGTATTTTACAAATGTTTCAACCAAATTCAGTGTGAAACATATCTTGAAAATCCTTAGACTTTAGGATGCAGATTGTATCCATGTTATGATGACATTTCTTCCCACACATGTCAGCCTGTCTTTCTGGCTGGGGGAAACTTAGGAGTGGGAACCAGTGGGTCATCATCTCGAACCTCATACAAGCCTAGCCTGTGAATGTAAAAGAAGAACTAATATTATAGACCGATTTGATGCAACTATTAGGGATGCAATGAATATAAAATATATACCTACTTAAATTTCCAGTTTTTAATACTTCAAATACGGTCTAAAAATCATTATGACAAAAAAGATTAGTGTCAGATAATTAATTTTTTATAACACACATCAATGTCAAATTTCATGGTATTTAGGATAAAATATATCATAATAATTAGTGCCGACGGCATTGTTTACATTCCCTAGCAACAGTTTCTAAGCATAACGTCTTCTAAAATTATTTATGTAATAAAAGAATCGCAAATTATACAATGATTTTATCTGCGTAGATTCATTTTAAAATGGGTAGTAAATACTTCAATTATGATTAAAAATACAATTTAAACCAATAAAATAAAAATAAAAGTAAAAAAATCTATAAAAAATATAGAATGACGAAACGCTCGATTACTAACCTTCTAGTTTTAGTGACTATAATGGGCTATAAAGGCAGATTCTCATCAAAATCTGAATCAAAGTCACTAAATTCAGGTTCCCAACTATCTTGCCCAGATGTTTCAGATAAAATTTGATCAATATTTTCGTCTTTAGTATTCATTATTTAAAATTTTGGGCTGCCGAGTCGACTAGCGTCTTGCCCAAGTTTTCCCAAATGGCGATAACGGTTCGGCATGTCACATGAACCTCGAATTTTCTAAAAAACATCAATTATTATTTAAAATCTTTAAATATTAAATTTTTATATATTTTTCTTCCAAATGTATGCTAAAATAGGTATAGAACACTTAAAAAATAAAAAAGACAATATTTTATTAGCGAAAATAACCAACGTATATAGTTAACCAACGTATATAGTTGTACGCTCTCTATATAAGAGGAATGAAAAGACTTAAGTAAGGCATGATAATATAAGGCTAATAAAAAAAGGGTAATAATTAGGGACCTCGGTATTGGATTTGGACATATTTTTTAATATCTAGTTAGTCGCATTTGAAATATTGAAATATATTTTTAGAACCCACTAAACAGCTCTATCCCTTAAACAATATATCCCCTCAACAACTTGCTGTAGTTATTGAGTGTCAAAAGAGTCAAAACGATTGCAAAAAAAACATTTTGAAATCAAAGCCCGTTAAAGAAGCACTGAGTAAAAGTACATCCTTGACATCTTTTTGTCAAATATTAAATTCAAAATCACTTTTCCAAAATCAAGTAGCTTGCATAGAAGATATATTTTAATAAAATAAAAAAGAGCACATTTCTGAGTGCAGCTTTAAAGATGATTTGTGCCATAGGAATAATTATTTTATTGTCATACCAGATATTTTCATTAATATCTTTATTATTTTCTTGTATTCATATCAGATATAAAATGTGGCAGAGATATAGCAACAGCTATGATTTTAGAAATGTCTGCAATGACTATGAAGAATTTAGCCATTAGGATGCCGAGATTGCCATTCAGTATTGCTACTGATGGTAGTAAAGACTCAGACAAAAAGCAGTACTCTCCATTGGTCACCATTGAAGGATAGGGTGGCCTTGTAAATTCTCATCTCCTAGCTTTGCCGGTGTACAAAGCCGGCCACAGGACAGAATATATTTAAGATCATGGCAGATGAATTGAATTCACAGGGCATTTCATGGGTAAACTGCATTGCATTTGGCTGTGACAATGCCAATGTGATGACTGCCCAATACAATGGGTAAACTGCATTGCATTAGGCTGTGACAATGCCAATGTGATGACTGGCCAATACAATGGAGTATACAGTTTTACTAAAGGAGAGCAAGACATTTATCTGGCATGACGCTGCCTCCATCTGGTGCATCTTGCAGCTAAAAAGGAGGCTTCCTGTCTCACCCAAGTTGAGGAGTTACTGGTTGACGTTTGTTACTTCTTCAAGAAAGTGTGAAGAGACAGAGTGAATTGAAGAACCTGCAAGTCCTGTATGGTGCAGGACAGATGAAAACATCCAGCATGTCTGCACCAGATGGCTTAGTATTGCAAGATGCCTAAAATGATAACATCCAGCATGTCTGCACCAGATGGCTTAGTATTGCAAGATGCCTAAAATGATTGTTTGAAAACTGGGACCAGTTTAATGCACTTTTTTATGAAGTCAAATATACAAATTCCAAATCAAATAAGAAACCACATGATGGGCAGACAACTGCTGTGTTGGAAGGACATTGCACAACTTACTCTGTGAAGCAGGTTGATGCCATTTATGACTTTTTGCGGTCACTAACAAATCAACTTAACTGCTATTTCTTGTCTTACACACTGAAAGTTTATGATTAGGTGAGATGAATTTTTATATTTCATAAGTCTTGAAGCTGCATAATTTTACTCACATTTCATTAGACCAGCAATATTTTCGTACAATTCATTTTATTTTGTGCAAAGTTGTCTGTAGTGGACATTAGTAATTTTGTATTATTTACCATACCATACTGTTGTACTTAATAGTATTTTAATGACACATGGTTATTTTTACAGGAACTTGTCCAACTGCAGGCAGAAGAAGCCATGATCATCATGCTGAAGGAGATCCCTGCAGCCTAATTGGTGACTTGTACAGCAGATTTCTCTTGCCAACAGCAGTTAATGGTATTGACCAGGTGAGCTTGTGTAGATTGATTATGTTAATGTATGCATTTATGTTGTAGTTAGTTGGACAAATTTAATACATTTCTTTTGTTTTAGATTATCATCTAAATGGTTTATCATAATACTTACAGTACTAGTTTATAATTTTTTTGTCTTTCAGTTGCAATGCAAGCTAAGAAGCAGTCAGAAAGATGATGCTGACCTGATTGTTGGATCTCAGACAAAGACCATGCTGCAAAACAAAGAAAAGTACAGCCCCAGAGACAAGGGGGTTGTGGAGTTCTAGTTCTATGCTTCTGTTGGAAAATATTTTGAGATGTTGCTTGACTACCTTCTAAAAAAAACTTCCCTAAGGGATCCTGTACTTCAGAATGCTTCTGTAGTTGATCCAAAAAGGAGAATAGAGGTTAAACAACACCAGCTAGAATACTTCCTTAACAGATTCCCCATTCTGATCCCCAGAGGGACTGATGTTGACACCATCTATGAAGAGTTTGATAGGTATCAGCAGAGGAACATTGAGGATTGTGTTGAGGATGGGGTAAGAGTTGACAGGATTTGGCAAACAATTAGCCAAAAGCACCCAGCCCTTAAGAATCTTGCACCTGTAGCGAAAGGGATCCTCACCATATCTCACTCCAGTGCTGCGTGCGAGAGAGTATTCTCTATGGTCCTGAAAACATGCACAGACCAGGGAACAACAATGGTCCAAAAACAACAGAGGCCTTGTTAGTCCTCAAGAGAAAATCAGGAAGCTGCTTGGACTTGGATGAAACTTTCAGTGCAAAAGAACTCCAGCAGCTTAAAAGTTCAGCAAGCGTCATCAATACACAAGGTATTTAAATATTTATAAAATGTGTACTCAGTTAAAGAATGTGCCCCTTTTATTGCTACCAAGTGTACTAATTTGTTCAGTATTGTACTATTCTGAGACAGTATTGTACTATTTTGAGATGGAATTGTACTATTTTTTGAGTTCCTGGGGAAACAAGTCTGGTGCATGAGTATAATATAAGCTGTGAATTAAATGATAATATAATTTGTTACTTTATTTTGGGGGGTGTGGTCGTGACAAAGATTTTATAAGGCTAAAGCATCTAAACCTAGATGAGCCACACAGTGGGATCTGACTATGATAAAAACATCATGTTTGTGGCTCTTTAGGGTTAACAACACATGGTCAAGGGCTTACCAATAAGCATGACATTAAATTACAATTTATTTACAACTGTAGGATGTTATAAACTATAATTATCATAAGGTAGATATTTTAAAAATAATACAATTTTGTTAACATTCACAATTTTTAGTTTTATAGTTAATGAAAATTCACAATATTTAGTTTTAATCTCAAATGTATTAAAATAGATAGCCAGTGTAAAAATGTATGAGTGTGTTTGTATGACAATGTCAGAATTAATTTGTGATACAGATTAGAGAAGAGAACACATTCTTCAATGAGTGACGCTCAAAGTGAAGGAGTTTACCATCAGGGTCCCATTTGGATAGCTCTGCTCAGGACCATAAAAGTTAAAGATGATGTTTTACCATTGCACCTTTTTTTGCTACATTTCAACACTATAAGATAAGATAAGGTAAGATAAGATTCTTTTCTTTATCCAAGTAATGTGTTTTGAATACATTGTATCTATTCATTTTTAGCATATATCCAGCAAATATTCTTTCTAAGACAAAATTTTTAAACCAGAGCAATTTAAACACATCAAATGTATGTCTCAAGTGCAATAATCAGTCATCATATACCACAGAACTTCACTCCTTTAGTGACAATATTAACTTTAATGAAGAGCGATTGTTTGATTTTGTTAAAGCCAGAGGAGCACTCTGTTAAATTCTAACAGACTGGGGAACAAATAAGTGCATAACTTTCAGTGTTAACTTTGAGGGGAAGAATTCACCCTGATTGAGCTCATCTTAAGTATCTGTCTGTCATGTTTAAAACAGAATGTTTACTTAATGAACTTGAATAATAAGTTTAGACTAGAGGTGTGATTAGAATATTTAATATAGATTGGAAGTAGAGTTAGAATATTTAATTTAGACAAGAAATATGGTTAAAATTAAGTTTAGATTAGAAGTGTAAATTATGTTTAAAATTGTATTCCTCCAGATGAGTCTCCTCAAATTTGGTTAGTTGAATGTATTAATGAAAGCCATGGAGATGACCCAACTGGACTTTAAAAATTTCACATGAAGATGTCAGAACAAGACATTGAAAACTTCACATGCAGATGACCAAGATGGACATTGAAAACTTCACATAAAGATGGGAGAACTGGACTTAAAACTTTACCATGACAAGGATGACCTATTGAAGTAGGTTTTTTTAAACATGTTGCCTTCAATCGAACAAAAAAAAACAACAAAACTACAACTATAATAAAAAAAATTATTACAGTAAAACCTCAGTTTTACGACCCTTAAATTGCCATTAAAACGAGTGCGTTAATTGGAGGGGTCTTAAAAAGGAGGTAGGACATTTTCGAAAAATGACATTTAAAAAATTAAGTAAACAAGTAAAAAATACAGATACCATTAAGTATAGGCACCATCTTACATTCATAAATATAGATTAAACTCTGTCTCACAACCAATATAAACTCATATTGTCTCACAACCAATATAAACTCATATTGTCTCACAACCAATATAAACTTATATTGTCTCTAAACTCAGTCTCACAACCAATATAAACTCATATTGTCTCACAACCAAGTGCGTTAATTGGAGGGGTCTTAAAAAGGAGGTAGGACATTTTCGAAAAATGACATTTAAAAAATTAAGTAAACAAGTAAAAAATACAGATACCATTAAGTATAGGCACCATCTTACATTCATAAATATAGATTAAACTCTGTCTCACAACCAATATAAACTCATATTGTCTCACAACCAATATAAACTCATATTGTCTCACAACCAATATAAACTTATATTGTCTCTAAACTCAGTCTCACAACCAATATAAACTCATATTGTCTCACAACCAATATAAACTCATATTGTCTCACAACCAATATAAACTCATATTGTCTCACAACCAATATAAACTCATATTGTCTCACAACCAATATAAACTCATATTGTCTCACAACCAATATAAACTCATATTGTCTCACAACCAATATAAACTCATATTGTCTCACAACCAATATAAACTCATATTGTCTCACAACCAATATAAACTCATATTGTCTCACAACCAATATAAACTCATATTGTCTCACAACCAATATAAACTCATATTGTCTCACAACCAATATAAACTCATATTGTCTCACAACCAATATAAACTCATATTGTCTCACAACCAATATAAACTCATATTGTCTCACAACCAATATAAACTCATATTGTCTCACAACCAATATAAACTCATATTGTCTCACAACCAATATAAACTCATATTGTCTCACAACCAATATAAACTCATATTGTCTCACAACCAATATAAACTCATATTGTCTCACAACCAATATAAACTCATATTGTCTCACAACCAATATAAACTCATATTGTCTCACAACCAATATAAACTCATATAGTCTCACAACCAATATAAACTCATATTGTCTCACAACCAATACAGTCATTATCTTCCTGTTCCTCATTAATTCCAAAATAAAAATCAATGCTGGTTTGGTAGTTTTTTAAAAACATGTGTAAGTGCTGGGTGCATGCTGAGAGTTATAACTATTTATGTATAAGATAAGAGCATTAATAGTGTTGTAATTATTTTTATTCAATCATTGAATAGTTTTTTTTATTGAAAGAAAGCTGTTATTTCTGTTTGCATGATCCCCCCACCCATGCATGTTCTTTTAGTATGTCTCTTTGAACACCAGACATACTGTCGGCAAGGTCTGAAAGGCCCCTGCTCAGGCCATAACTGGCCATCTCCTTGGAGTATATCAAAAGACAATTTAACAGTGCAGAGTTATTTCCCATTCACTTCTTCCTAACTGCTTTAGTGCATCGTCTGCTGTTAAAAGTTGTAAACGAAACTGTTTTCTTCAAGCGTACAAATATAACATTGGTTTGGAATCTAAACTTTTCAGGTGCTAGGTCATAAAATTGAATTATTTGAAGGTCGCAAGTTGTGTTTTAGAGGGAATCATTTAAGAGAGGTCGTTTATATATTACAAAGCATCAGTGAATTTTTTTTCTGTCGTTTGTTGGAAGAAGTCGTTAAGAGAGGGTTGCAAAAAAAGGAGGTTTTACTGTATTGGAAAGACTTTACCATCACCCAGACAGCCCTAAAAAATATGCTAGGGTAATTTTCTTTGACTTCTCATCAGCATTTAACACTATCCAACCACACCCTATGATTTAAAACCTTTATTCGTTAGGTTTAAATTAAAATTTTCAAGTGAGGTGAACTTTTTAACAAATTGCCCACAATATTTCAAGTTGAATGACCAAATATCATTAACTAGAGAAATATGTACCAGGGTACCACAAGGTTGCGTTTTTTCCCCTGTCCTCTATACAATATATACCAATAATACCCAGAGACCAAGCATTCCAATAATTAAATTTGCTGATGATACTATCATTGCTTAATATCTGAATGGGAAAGCATATACCACAACTTACTAGCTTTATCAGTTAATGCAATGAACATTTTCTTCAGTTAAGTGTCTCAAAACTGAAAGAAATGGTTGTCCATTTCCAAAGGGGGAATCACCCAATTACAGATCTCACAATAAATAATCACAGTATTGAGGAAGTAAAGACATAAAAGTATCTAGGTATCACCATTAATTATAAGCTGACAGGGCATGACTTGGACCCCAACAAAAACAGCAGAAAACCGATTAAACACATGGGAGAGAAAATTTCTCCGGGAAATATATGACAAAGGATGAATATGGACGGAGAATACTTCTGAAATTGTACAGTCTATATCAGGATCCCACGCTAGTAGCAGAATTAAAAAAGGGCAGGCTAAGCTGGGCAGGATACTTAAAGAGAATGCCAAAAGACAGAAGAGTGAAGCTGGTACATTACCAAACCCCAGAGGAAAACGGCTCAAATGCGGACCTAGGCTTAAATGGGTGGATGATGTGGAAAAAGATCTACAGCAGCTGGGAATCCAAGCATGGAAAAGAAAAGCATTAGTTAAGTCTGAGCGGAAAGAAGTAGTGAGGCAGGCCAAAGCCCTACATGGGCCATAGCGCCACAAGGATGGATGGATGACATGGCATGAACACAGCCAAATTTTTTATTAAAAAATCAACCAAAGACTTTTCTATCTTTAAAAAAATGTACTATTTCGGTGTAAACAAACAAGTTATTAACTTATTATACAATGCAACAATTGGAAGCCCTCTAAACTTCCGTCCCATTACACTGCAGGTCTATCAGCTCCATCTACAAATTTGCAGGTGCAGTTTCCACATCTATGACAAATAGGTTAGAAACAGCTTGAAATGACTTTTCTGTGCTTCAAAGTCACTAAAGTGCCGTGCGAACTCCGCGCAAAGTAAGTTTTTCAGCAAAGTGTGCATTGGGAAACACTATAGCTTGACTTGGTTCAACATTGCTTGGCAACAAGAAAAGTGAGACAAGTTGCATGTGTGTCTCCCATAATCACAGCTTAACTTGAAATGCCTTCACTGCATCATGCATATCAGTGATCAAGTGGTCCCGTCCCTGGAGCTGCAGGTTCAAGTCGCTGAGATGAGTGGTTATTTCAGACAGAAATGCCAACTCACATTTTCACTTTTTATTTTTAACCCGAAAAACTGTTGAGTCTTTCCCAATGCTGCCCATGAATTGAGAGATTTCATCAATCAGCTGGAAAAATCTACTAAGAACTTTATCAGGCTTAGCCACCGCACCTCTGTATGATAAGGCATGTCGCCAAACTCTTGAGTCTATTTCCAGCAAAAAAATATTGAAATTACCTGTGATTTAAACCTTTGGCTCTGATAAAGTTGACGGTTTGTGTAACAGTGCTCATTACACCTTGCATGTTGAGGACTTTACCACACAGCGAGACTTGGTGTGTGATGCAGTGATATGCTATCAATCTACCAGTAAATTTATCCTGCATTTTCAACCACATCCTTCCAACTAACTAGTCCACTTTTTTTGCTGCAAATCGCCAGTGCTCCCTCCATCTGTTGTAAGTCCAACAAGTTTGTCCCAAGGCAAGTTCATGTCGGTTAAACTTTGACATTTGTTGTCAAACATTTGTTTTCCTGTCATTTCTCATGCATTCCATGTCCAATATTTCTTCTGTAACATTGAAACTGGAGTCCACTCCATGGATGAAGATAGCGAGCTGTGCAGTGTCAGTCATGTCATTACTTCCATTGACAGTAAGTGAGAATGCAACAAAGTCTTTGTCTTTTTCGATCAGCTGTGTGTTCACATCAGTGGCCATCTCACAAACCCGATCAGCAACGGTATTTCTGCTAAGGCTTACATTTGCAAAATATGCTTTTAGTCTGAACACAAGACGTCACACACTTTCACCATGCAGCACTTCATAAGCTCTCCTTCTGTAAATGGTTGGCCTGATTTTGCAAGCTCCTTCGTCACAATAAAAATTGCTTTCACAGCAGCTTCAGTATGTGAAAAACATTCCTCTTCAATTCTTCTACCTTCTGTTGCTTCTACTCTGCATTCAGGCTTTTTAACTCTTTCGATGCGGAACAACGCACACCGCGTTCATCCGCCGTTCTCAAAAGCATGGACCAACTCGCTGTGCGTTGTTTCAATTTCATGTTTGTTTCTTTGCTATTTCTCGGTTAAACTTTTTAAGAGCTATTTTTAAAATAAGACTTTTACAAAGAAAAGTGGTACTTCATTGTTAAAAAGCAAAACCAAGGTTTATTTGTTGTCATTTGGAGCACTATTTTAATGATTTTCTTCGCTTTTTTTTTCTGCTGTTGCTATGGCTACTCTAGGCCCAAGTAGGTGAGTAAGTTTCCTAGACGACTAACGGCTCAAAAAGCTTTGGAGTTGTTTTATACTATTTCTTTTGATAGCGAAGATGATTTACATTTAGATCTATCACAAGATTCCGATAGTAGTAGTTTTAGGGGACTTTACTTATAGAATAGAGGACTTTACTTATAGAAATGAAGATGAGGTATGCGTACATCATAGGGTTTGGGGAAAAAATTGTTATTTTCTGTAATTTATTTTATTTAAACTGAAAAAATAGCTTACAAACATATAGTCCTTTCATTTATATTTCATTTGATACCAAGTTTAGTCTTATAAACCAAAGAATGATATTTTAAATATTTTTTAATAAACCCAACCTCTCACTCTTTTTCGCTCTTTGAAAAAAATGTACATTTTTTAAATAAAAATATGCCGCAGCAAAAAAGTTAACTTGTCTTGATGTTTATTCTCTTGGGGCCGTATCAGATTATATTCCTTGATCACAGCCACATTATCTCCACAAAGTAGGTACAGATTGATACCATGTTAACCATAGCAGGAAAGGGTGATGTAGAATTCAGGCTCTACCTTACTTTCATTTCTGATGCGCCTATCCAAAATGAGCAACTGAATGTTGCTAGGCTACTGTAACAACGAACATCCACTCACTACACAACTTTTATTGTCGCTTATTTTGATAGAAAAAGCGAGAACGCTCTCAGGTAGCCTATCGCTGGACACGGCAGATTATTAGGGAATATGATTTGCACTTCATATCGCAGGGCCATTAAAAAATATTTGAGCCTAAAATTCTCTCTCATGCCTGATATAATTGTACGCTGGGCCTGATGTGGCCCACTGGCCTTAAGTTTGACACGTATGATATAGGAGTACCTTTTTTCTTTAAATTTACTATTCTTCTTTTGTTATAATGTTTTTTTTCAGATGCATAACTTTGATGTAGACATTGCAGTCTTTGTTACATGTAACAATAACCAACACATATTTTCATCTTCAATGAGTCTTACAGCTAAAGTGAAGTAGATGAAGTACATGAAACAGTTGAAATAAATGAATACAAATACCATTGTAAAGGGACAGTAAATAATATTATTTTAATATTTTGTTTTTGCACTTCCAGGTTAATGCATTCCACACAAGTGACTTGACTGTGAAATCCAAGATTTTTCAGTAAATCTATATCATAGATTCTTGGCTGAAAGCTGAATATACACCATATCTTGCCTGGCAGCTGAATATACACCATATCTTGGCTGACACCTAAATGTACACTATACCTTGGCTCACACCTCAATGTACACCACACCATCTTGGCTGATGTCTGAATGTACACCACACCATCTTGGCTGACACTGGAATGTTCACCACACCATCTTGGCTGACACCGGAATGTACACAACACCATCTTGGCCGAATGCTGGATGTACCCCACACCATCGTGACTGACACCTGAATGTACACCACACCATCTTGGCTGAAATCTGAATGTACACCATATCTTGGATGACACCTGAATGTACACCACACCATATTGGCTGACACCTGAATGTACACCACAACCATCTTCATCTGAGTGTACAACACACCATCTTGGCTGACACCTGAATGTCTCAACCCAAGTAAACAAATTTACCAAATTATTAATAAAATAAATTTCTGCTAACACACAACTAACATTTTTAGACTTTTCAATCAACCTGTTCATTGTTTCAATCACTTAAACTTTAACATTAATGTTTTTAAACCTATAATATTTTTCGTTTGTAATTCAAATAAATGTCACCTGGTTGTTGTATGAATGTGCTGCTCCACCAGAACTAATAATATAGACTTTTAAATTACCCTAACCTGTCTTGGCATGAAGACTGAATGATAAAATGTATTACCTTGACCAGTTGGTTCAAATAGACTGATGAGCTGAATGAAATACCCTAATGCTCAGTTCAGTCCATCAAATTCTCATCAAATTTTCGTTCATACATTTGATGCACTTTTTGTATGAACCCTTGTCATAACTTTAAAATAACTATTTGATCATATTTTGTTGGCGTGCACATTTTTTAATATCTGTATGATTATGCACCCTCCATATCATGTGAACAAACACTAAGAAGAATTTCATCAATCTAGGTCACTAGGTCGTGTTTACATTGACTAAGTTATCAAAGCAGCCTCCAAGTAATAATTATGTACTTAATTTAGAAAAATATGTAATAGAAACATTAGACAATAAATGGGCGAAGGGCATGATGTAATTGAAAGGTATTTATAAATTAAATAGGCTTATTATTTGTACAGCATATATACTATAACCCTGTAACACTAATGACTACTTTGTACTTCCATTTGGATCAATGAGAAATTTTATCAGCTCGAGCTCCAGGCAAAGAAAATATTTCTCCTGAGCTCCGTAACCCTGATTACAAATAACAATTAGAAATTTAATTCTTCTACCCCCTACCCCCCTTTTTTGTTTTTAGTGCTGTGATAGCAAATGGATGCCCCCTTAATTAAATTAAAGAGTTCAACTTTTTAAATTACTATAGGCGCAGAATAGGTTAGTTATTATATTGTTGTTCTGTGGCGATCCCTTACGTCCACTTTTTAATAATTTCCACAGATACCGTAAAATCTTATTATATTATTCTTTGAGTCATGTTATAGACATATTTTTTTTGGTAGAATGTAGAAAAATGAAAAACTTGACTTTAGATATAATAAATATTTAAATAAGGACCTTCAAATGAGATAGAATCATAGTAAAAAGCTTACATTTCTCAAAAATACTGTTACATTGTACAAGTCTAGTAAAGCTCTCCTGAACATTCATAAATAAAAGTTCATTAATAAAAAAAAAATAATCAATATAATTTTTAAATTGATTTAATGGGAATTTTAGGTGCTATTTGACAAGTTATGAGATACCGGTAGTTAAAAAGAGAATTAGCAGTACTCTTCTTCTCGGTCTGATCAACTGCAGGTGGAAAATAGGTCATTAACTATTTCTTTCCATTTCTTCCATTCTCTAGATATCTTCTCCAGCTCTTGACAATTTTTATAACCCAGTATATTTTTGTTGACATCCCTTTACCAAGTTTAGGGAAATCATTTCATTCCTGATTTATGTATTAAAATGAACAGAACACTCATTTGTAGTACACTGCATTAGATTTTAAAAGTTATATTGAGTACAATTATTTATACTTTTATATACTGGTACTCTAATTTAAACTATAAAGATAATATTTTAGGGAGTGGTAATCTCCTTTTAAAATAATTTCAAGATAAAAACACCTGATTTAAAATATACAAGTCCATTCACAAATACAAGTTCAATCACAGATTTCACAAGAACTCAGAAACAAAATTGTATACATTTTATTAAAAAATAAGCAGTCCTGAATGAAGTTATCAATAAGCACTACCAATAGTTGCAGTATTTTTATATTGAAAATAGGATGTCACAATCATCTTTGACAATGAAAATCTTGTCGTTTCATTGTCTCTCAAGTTAGGGGATTGTAAATGTGTCTCTAGTGTTTAATAATTTCTGGAAAAAAAGATACATTTTATTTATTACTCATAAAAATATATAAAATACATACATTATAAAGTAATGATCACACTCATTTTACAGTAAAAACATTTATTTTTTAAATTATTAAGTAACTGACTTTACTTGTAAGGTATAAACTAACTTGAAATTTTAAAAATAATTTAACACTCATAGCGTATAAATATCTGTTACCGGTACAAAAATATCATATCAGTTAATATATGTAAAAAATAAAAGCTATTTAGAATATTCTCTTGATAAATAATTTACACAAAAATAAAGCATGCTTTAAAATAAAATTTACAACAAAAATTTAAAAAATTGAAGTAATAATTTACACGATATCCCAGAAGAATTCTCTTTATAAGTATAAAAGTCATATACTTCTATTAAAATGTATATTAAAAAGTATTTTAAATGATTAAAAAATTTAAAATTATTTAGAGAAAAGTAACACGTTAACAAATAAAATTAAATTTAGAGTAACAGAATTAAATGTTAATTTACTGAATATTAGTAAAATAAATGTCTGAAATAAAAATATTTTTCTCCCTCGATTTTGCAAAATACGGTCAAAGGGAAGCAACCATTAAAATAAAGACATTTTTAAAGACGACAGCGGTAGCTGCCCATTAATTATTATTTTATTTAGACGATTCAAGAAAGTTAACTCTTGTCACCTTGGTGAAAGATCGTATTAACTTGGTTACTGTTCCTAATTCTTTATGAAAGTATGGGAACTAACTGCTGTCACCTTGATAGACAAATTAATTTTTTGAGTTGCCTCTGACTAATTGAGTACTCGTTTATACCAAAAGTTTATTAAAATCAACAATTTTATTAGCTTTCCTTAGGATAAAGAATTCTTGTGTTCTGGTAGTGTTGCTGCATCCAAGTACTGGCGTCTTTGCAACGGTCGGGGTTATGATGTTGCTATTCTAACAGCGGTAAATTCTAACGGCTCCTAGTCCTAGCTGATGCTGTGGTTTGAATTACTTTTCCTAAATTATAGATAAAGAATAATGATAACTTTGTCAGTAATTTTCAAGATACAAAACAAACATTAGTTTTCCTCTATACTATGACTATGACTATGATTATATCAATGTTAGGAATGGAGGGCATTAAGGACCATGTTTTCAAGAATTTTCTCTTTGAAATAAATAAATATTATTTAATTCAAACTGAAAGTGTTTTTAAATAAACAGACCACACATCTTTCTTGAAGTACAAAAGCTTTAATGAGCAAAATTTTAAGCAATATATATAGGGATAACAATACTTGTTCACGCACCGTTCTGCGCATGTCCTAAAATTTATATATAGGTAAAAAAAGGGTTAAAAAGTTAAAACTAATTATAATTATCTAATTATGACTTAAATTTAACAAAATGGGGGCAATTAGCTCCAGCATGTTCAATGCCTATATTTTCACATAGATTTTAGGCAATTCTGACAGATCCATTCCATGGCTTCAATATCAGCTTTTTCTGGGATTTCATTATCAAAACTATATTTTAAAAATTGAAACCTATTTCTACAAATTAATAACTTTTGTTTTCAATTTAAACTGTATCTGTGTAATGTTATATGAATTAAAACATGGATTTTATTAATCAAATAATATTATTTGGTTGTTTTAATTATCTTTTTAACAGTTAAGGGTGTTAAGCCCCTCCTATTTAAAATTTCATTTTAATAAACTAATTAAATAAATAAATGATCTACAGAACCATATCTCTTTTACAAATGCTTCCTATTCTAAATATTAAAAGTAACTTTCGTATTAAAGTGAATTTTATAACTTTCTATAAATAATCTCTAAATCATTCATCCAACTGCCATTTTACTTTGAAAAAACAACCAGCTTCATTTGCTCTACAAATATCAGTATTTTAACTCATTCATTACATACATATATAGTTAAAAACTACAAAAAGTACTTGCTGAGTTTAGTTGTACTTGTTTTTGTCTGCAAACTAAAAAACTTTCACTTTAGAAATAAAATTTCAAGTTAAAAAAAACAAGCTCCCTCTTAGCTGAAGTTTTACAAATGGTTTGAAGAAAGCTGAAAATAGGAGGGGAAAAGCACTTGTCTAAAAAGACAAATTAAAAATCAATCCCATAGGTTAGAAACGCAAGAATGGTTGTGAAAAGTTCTCTGATAGTCTAGTAAGTTTCTACCAAGTACAGCTTAATGCCCTTCTCTCTTCTTTCAATAATATCAAGTATTTTATTGTATGAACTGAGCAATTAGGGCTTAATACCTCATGAAGCCAATTACCTCCCTTTACCCTATATGTGTGAGGAGGGAGGTACTGTTTGAAGTCAAATTATGTATTATAGGGATAGGTGTAAGTTAATTAGGATTAATTAAATTAAAATCAAGCTATTTAATTTAGTTTTCTACAAAATTTTATGTAAAAATATTTCTATTCTTTAATCCTTTCCACAGCAATTGGGTGTTTTCAA